>JAUCMT010000088.1:13461425-13479591 GCA_032357475.1 Enteromius thamalakanensis
TCTATCTATCTATCTATCTATCTATCTATCTATCTATCTATCTATCTATCTATCTATCTATCTATCTATCTGTCTGTATTATTTGTATTGCAGACAGCATTGAATCTTTGAGTTCTCTTTCCTTGGTACAGAGTGTCAAGGTTGATTGGGCCCATTGTATAAGGTCTAATTGTAAAGATTATTGAGCAGAGCAATCTGCACCTGCTCTGAAGGAGCGAATCAGTCGGAGGGGGGGGGGGGGGGAGGGGTCATTCTCAAGGGCAGGCACAAGAAGCTTACATGCAGCAACTTGTCATTAAAGACAGACCATTGCTCTGGATAACCTATTTGTTTATCATCATGAGATATATCTTAGGGTGACCATACGTGCCATGTTTTCGGGACTCGAAACCTAATTTAAATTGACACTGAATAGTGCATTAAAATTCCCACCACCTAATATGGAAGTTTGAAATTTTTACAGGCTAGCAAACATTGACTGAAGATGAGGTCTGTATGTCCTAAGATGTATCCCTTGTTTAGGTTAGAGGACTAGAGGAAGTAATGTTTCCTCTGAGATAAGACTAAGGAGGGATCAGTGATCAGGGTGTTGGGAGTCGCAGCTCTGTCAGGTGTCGGATGCCCTCATGTTATGCACCACTGCAAATATGCACACCACTTTTACCATGCAAGAGGTCACAGAGTGCTTGACAGGGATTAGGCCCCTGAAAAGAGATTCATTTTACAGTTGTCCTCATACAATTGTTTCTCAAACTCAACTCTTGGAGGGCCACTGCTCTGCACAGCTTAGCTCCAACCCCAATCAAACACACCTAACTCAGCAAACCAAAGTTTTCAGGATCACAAGAAACTTCTAAGCAGGAGTGATTTGAGCTGTGGCCCTCCAGGAATTGAGTTTGAGACCACTGCTATAATAAATTCCCATCTGTACATTATTAGTACAGTATTTCCCAATCTACACTATGATTCCAATGATGAATACTACCAATAGCAAACGAGAAAAGTACTTTAAAACACATAGCAAGGAGTCATTTACTTTATGTAATGTGACATGCTTAACTAGTTGTCTATCACGTCTTCATGAATGAGGCTTTGGTGTCCAACGGCTTTCAAGGAGAATCGTTTTTGGAACGTGAAGAGTGAGATTCCATTGAGAACAACTGATGCCATTTCCTCATTCTTCTGTTTGCTCTTTTAAAGTTGAAGAAAGAAAAAGTAGTTTATTTCAGATTTTTAAAGCCACATATAATTTGTATTCCCTTGATACATTTCTGCTGTAAAGCCTCAATGAAACCCATCTGTTCTGAAAAAGGGGCACGTTTGGTTTTGGACATGGGCAAACAAAAATCTAATAAAAACTTAAAACTCACTGGCCATTGACTGACAGCCTCATGCAGGGTGTCACACCTCCACAGATGACATTAGTTAATGTCAGAGCTGGCAAGATTTTGCATGAAATTATATGAGAGTCATGTTTTGCAAGGATTATGTTTGGATGAAAGTAAATTGCCTCAGGTTATTGGCCAAGTATGAACAAAGGCAAAGAAAAAAATAGAAGAAAAACCTTATTTTTTGCCTAAAGGTAAAGCAAAAATAAATAAAATACGGGTATAACCAGTACTGCTTTCCCCTTAAAGGTCAAGAAAAATGACAAAATGTTCTCTTTTCCAACAGTAAATCAAAAATTAATGACATATTCTCTACTTTTTATTTTACTTGAAGTATTTAAGTATTTGGTTGTCTATAAAATTGCTTTAGAAATGCCATCAAATTCAAATGTGCATGTAATAATCTGATCACTGAGTCTATATATGTTAACAAAAGATGTCCTTTAAACGTTAAACTAAGACAAAAACTGGAGGGCATATTGAAAATATATTATGAAGTGCATTTGTGAAAAAAATGTGTAATTTCGTGTGATTTGACACGAAGAGCTGTGTGTCTAGGGGCAATAAATCTGTGTGATTTTCCTATCAATAATTTCTCACCTTTGGGAAATCTACTTATATCACATTTAATTTCCTGTGCTTGCTTTACAGTAAAATTGTAAGCCTATCGCTATGGAAACAAGCTTCAGTAATAAGGTCATGCATCAAATATAGGGATAAAAATTGAGCACAGCAATTGAAAAAGCAAATGGATCCCATTGATTTATAACCTGTCAGCAAGTACAAATGCTGCTATTTGATGCCCTGTTTTTTTTGCTGTTGTTGTTTCTGCATGGCTGAATGATGCTGTCACTTTAACATATGGTTTTGTCAGAATCGCAACAAGGGATTCATTATTTTCTGATATCCCAGTCGCAGCTGCCTTTTAGGAGGAAATGAGCAACTAACAATTGTGAAAGCCATTAAAGTGGGTCAAGGCCATGATTGGAGATAAAAGGCAATCAATGCATTGGCTATAGGTTTATATGCGAGGCCTCAAAGGAAAAGCCATGAAATATGGATGAGGGAAGCCACCAAAACACGCCTACCAGCACCAGCATCTCTGTCCGGCAGTCCAGCACTTCCCCCACAAATACGTTATTACCCACCCGTACCTTCTTCTTTCTCTTCCTCCAGCCTCCCCCATGTGTTTAAGTAATCGTTGCATTTATTTACAGCATGCCTAGTGATACAGCACTTGCCTGGCGAAAGGGTGTTGGGTGGCGTAAGAAAACCAGAGCCTGTTAGGCCACACTACCTGTCTGTGTTACAAAAAGCATGCAGCCTGCCTCTTAACAAACATCATAAAATGATGGAGGAACTCAGTAATGCTCTTTTGTATAGCTCTTTTATTTCACACACACAATTCAGGCCTTCATTAATGAGCTGATGATTTAAATCAGGTGTGATAAATAAGGGAGACATGCAAAATGAGGAGTGTTGAGGTATTATCCAGAGCCAGCTGGCCTAGCTGGTCTGTCAGCCTGGCCAAGATGGTGCTGAGCTGGTCGGCAAGTCGGTCTCTTACTAGTTTACTAGCTGAAATATGCCCAAAACCAGCCCACAAACCCACTTAGGCTTGTCTTGGTTCTAAATGTAATAGCTTGCCCAAAAATGAACACTTCGATGAGCAGATGAGTTTTTCTTCATCAGAACAGCATTACTTTTTCACAACCAGATTCTCTGGAGTGAATGGGTGCCGTCAGAATGAGAGCTAGTAAAACCATCACAGCAATCCATTCCACTCCTGTACGTTGTTTAACATCTTTGTGAGGTGAAGAACTACGTGTTTGTACGAAACAAATTCATTAAACTTTCTATCTTTCCTTTTGGCCATATTCCATAATAAGTGCATTTCCCATAATATGCGCAATATTCCATAATATGTACAATATGTCCATATTCCATGTGCATCCTCCTGTGATAAAGCTGACGGCACATTCTGACGGCACCCATTCACTGCAGAGGAGCTGGTAATATAATGCAACATTTCTCCAAATTTGTTTACATGAAGAAACAATCTTAACTATGACTTGGACAAGGCTGGGGGGGTCAGCAAATTGTATTTTTATTAAGATGTTTTATTATTTTTCCTTTTTTCAGGATTGAGGATTGAGAACCACTGCCTCGGGTCTCGGGCACCAAGGCAGAGCTTGTACCTTTGTTTTCTGTAAATCATTTAAATATAAAGGTTTTTCGGTGTTTGGCTTATATCTTATTGGGGTCTCTCTTTACAGGTTAATGCACATGTACAGTAGAGGGCGCTCTCACCTGTGTCAAATCACACTAGCAGGCTGAGCACGCATCAGAACATGGAGCTGCAGCCAGGATATACGGGTTTCCTGGGGCTCGGACCACTTTACGTGTTTTTGTGCTTTTCATACAATATGTGCACTTGTGAATTTCAATAAAAGTGCTTAGTTGACTTAACAATATTGCAAATAACATCCGTAAACTCAATAATAGGCTAATAAAGAAATAATTAAATAAAGTAATAGTAATGTTAATAAGAAAAAATATCACAATATGAAATTATATAAAATATTAATTTAGTATACGTCAATTTAAATTAAGAATATGCCACAGTGGTATGGTTGAAGGATCGATACATTTCCAGCCAACGGGATTATGTTTGAGTGCTTAAAATGTCAAATCTAATACACGCATAATCATTCAAATAATCTGTTATAAAAATGCAAGAATTCTTGATGTGAAAAGACCATGCGTTTTATTGCTCGTTGTGAATAGACTGCCGTAAGTTTTTTGACAATGCTCCGCCCTCGAGTGGCGGTTGGCCAAAAGAATCAGCAGGAGGCTCTGTGATTGGTTCAACCAGCTGTCAATCACGCGAGATCTCCTCAGGCGTGTGGTAGCTGTGAACACATCATTTTGCCGTGAAGTGATCAGACCGAGGGAGAGATCAGCCCAGACATCACCGCGCAAACACACCACGCTTGTGAATTTTTGCATGTCAGGAGCGGAGGATCCTGTCGCCGGTCAACGGCCGTTTTCCATCTTGTATTCATAACGCAGAAATCAGAGGCATGTGGAATTGTATCAGGATTAGGAATTGGCTCCCAATCGCGTGCCTGCTGTTAACGATATGGACGAAGGTGAGAGCGCTGATTGTTACTAGTGTTGCAGATCGATTTAATTGCCATAGCAGTGATCAGCAGGCAAAAGTTGATGGGTGTGGGCTGACGATTTCAATGCATTTTTCTCAAACTAATCGATATTAGAATTACGCAGCCACATACATGCATTTGGAAATGTCAGGAGATTGTGATAAATGTTAACTTGCGCCCACTCCTCTAAAATAGCTGTTTCCAGGTTAGCAAAATTCTAGACTGATTCTCTGGAGACTTCAACGCACAAGCGCACGCAACACATCCCCTCAAATCATATTAGTTTTGCAAAACCCGATCTGCATTTTAATAAAAAGCAACCAGTATTATGTATGCTCTATTTATTTTATTTCATTTTATTCTAATGTTTTTTGTAGGTGTCCCAGTCCTCTGGCTATTTTGAGCTACAGCTGATTGCTGTAGAAAATGTAAACGGTGAGTTGTGGGACGGGGAATGTTGCGACGGCACGCGGAACTCTCAAGACCAGCGCTGCGCACGGGACGAGTGCGATACTTACTTTAAAGTGTGTCTGAAGGAGTACCAGTCTGAAGTCACCACCACGGGGACGTGCACCTTTGGTTCTGGATCTACTGACGTTCTCGGTGGAAATACATTTTCTTTTAAGACCGCGAAGAACAACCCCAGCAAAACGAGCGATGTGGGAAAGATCATCATTCCCTTTCACTTCGCCTGGCCGGTAAGTGCGCGTCTCTGCATGAGCTATAATAATAACGCGCCGCGGTGAGCTGTCACTGCTCGGAAGTTGAGTGCACTATATTGTTACTGTGATGACAGGGTCTCTTTTTTTAATCGTAGGCGTGTAAGGCTGCTGTGTCCTAACGATTTAAGTTTAGAAAAAAGGTTATTTGGGTTAAAAATGTTGCTTTGCGTGTTTAAAACCGAACGCGATAAGGTGCATTTAAGGTGACACACATTTCTTAAAGAGATAGTTCTAAATTGTGTCTTGCACTCGCCCTTATCATGCTGTTTCAAACCTGTATGACTTATTCTATTTCCTTGGGGCACAAAAGGTAACGCTGAACGCGATGACAGTCAAAGTTCACTTGCATTGTAAGTGATTGCTAACGAAGGAAAGTCAGGTTTGAAACGACATATCACGCGTAGCTGGTTGTGTGTCATTTTTGGGCATCACTGGCGCGAGAATAACGCTGACTAGATAGGCAGCTTGCTTCTGACTTCTCCGTTCATTTCAATTCGCTCCGAGTGAAGCAAATCTTTCTCGAAAATCTAGTGTACTTAAAATTCAAATATGACGCGCAAAGCAGCTGCAGCTACATTCTCAGTGATTGTGGTGTTACTGTTTTTTGTAAATTTGTTAAAACTCTTTTATTTCCCCTAACTTGTAACGCTTACAACAATGTACCACGGCAAACAAAGTTGCAGCTAAAACTCAGTTACTGTTCGTCAATCAATCTTTGATATTCCCTAATAGTTGTTATTTTTATTATTATTTGCTTCAAATATATATATATATAACACTTTCCAACACACATTTTGTTTTTATCTGTTAAACTGACAATTCAGCCCAGCAAATAGCATCTACTTTAGGATCACCTTGAAGTGATGTGAAAAGCTTCTAGATTTTTTATTAGTTTATACATTTTGTCATTAGCTTGAAATATTGCACTTTTATATTAGTTAGTACACGCTATCTTGTAACTGTGGAAGGAAATATAGTTACCATGACAATTTGTTGTAAGGGTAGCCTTGTACTACTTGCATCTCCCTTGTGCTGATATGTGAAAAACTTATCAAGTGTCTCTCCAGACACGCAGGCACATTACTGATGCTGATATCAGGTAGCAAATCGCTGCAATGTTTTATGCAGCTCGGTGTCACACCCGCAAACAACAACAGCAACAGCAAAAAAGAAATGTTGTGTAGTATTGACGGCAGCCCAGTTAGGCACGCACTCACCTGGCAGACCCCTAAACTATCCCCCACCACCTCCACCTAGCACACAAACACTCAACCGTTTAAGTTAATGTGTAACCTGCTAACAAACTGACCCTTTGGGGGCCGCCTTTGATGCTACACCTGCTTTTTTCTGACCAATTTCCACTATATGTCCCTGTGTAACTCTGATCACATGATGTGTGGTTGTAGGTTCGTGTCTGAAAGCCTGTGATTGAGTTTGAATTACAAGTGCTGTGTGTTTGCAGTCTCATGGATGCTAATGAAATTGGCAGAGGAATGTATTCTTGAGTGCCTGTGCATCCGGACATCTGTTTGATGTGCTCGGTGTAACCTCATCTAGAGTGCATTGTATAAAGATATCTAGCAGCTCACCCAGAGGCTTGGAGATTGAGTCTGCCACCTGTCGGAGGTGCAGTTTGTTTTCTTTTAGCTTTATCCTTTATCTCTGGTTTGTTTGTCACGATTTTATAGATTAGGTTTGGTCAGTGCCTTGATATATTGCTTATCAGTATCAATAAAAGTTTTGAGTTTAATGTGGAATATTAGTACAGTTCTCATCATTATATCAGTGTTTTGTAATAACAACGTGGGAGCATATATGCTTTTACTATTTTAAGTCTTTATTCTTATGTAAAATTGTCAAACTGCGCTTCTCTGACAGAGTAAAATTTGTCTTTTCGAATGATTAATCACAATGATCCACTCAGAAGAATCATTTGTTTATGAGTTTGACTACAATAGTTGCATTCTTTGTTTTGAATCACTAAAAACAATTGGTTCATGAGAGTCATTTGTTCGTGAATCAGACAACACTGCTGTAAATATTACTGCATGCAACCTGTGAGGAGCGTGTTTTTGCTATTATTTTGTTGCTATTATAAATTTGAAAACTAGAGTAAAATATGGGATTTCATTAGAGGACATGGATTAAACACCTGCATGCAGTTAAAGAATGATGCTTTGTTTTTAAGAAGTACATATTAAGCTTCACTCTGGACCAAGCACAATGCTGATTGGTGTAATTCACTTTCAAACTGCCTTTTTTGGCAAGCGAACCAGAAACAAAACCACACACGTGCTAAGGTCATCCATTCATATTTTGCATCCATTCAACCGGAAGGGGACCAAGACCACCTCTTCAACTGGGCCTGGGCACAGTTGTTTGGTCCATACCCGTGCGTGTTTGCTGTATTCACACCTGCCCAAAAGATTGAGTCAACCCTAACTAGATGGGTGCAAACACACCCTTAGTATTACCGTTTAGTTTTTTTAATACAGCCAGTAGGTTAGTAAGATCCTCATCTGTCAGGTCTTGTCCCTTGCAGTTGTGTAACATAGAGTTAAGTTACAGTTTTAGTAGATGTATAACTCCAGCGTAAGAGACGGTAAAGAGCCTCTCTGGTGGCAGAGTGAATGTTGATGATAGAGACGGCAGCTGTATCCGTCTGTCAGAGTGGAGGACCACTACGCTTCAAGGCTAAACGGCAGCATGAGCCACACCTTATTGGGAGCTTGCTGGGCAGTTGCTAGGAGACCGTTACATGGGCCTTTAGTAAACAATTATCTATTGCCCTCCGACTTCCCTTCCCCCTTAACTGGTCGTTCAGCGGAGCCACTCGTTCCCGTCTCACCTGGGAAAGAAGTGCTAGAGCCTCACGACTGATTACACTATTGACTGTGTAATTAGCCAGTCACAGCTGGCTCTGTCTCCGGTCAACAAAAAGCAGTAATTGTCCAGTTCAGCATCAGAGCAGGTGGCTGTTGATTGGGACTGATTATAGATCGCTGCTCCCCCCAAGGCCTCAAAATGTCCAAGTAAGCAGCGTCCATCTTTTGTTTTTGTCTTTTAAGGGGGTTGACCGGAAGCCACGGTAAAGTCGTGGGTGGGACGGTGTCACATTTTCACATGCTGCCTTTTAATAAAGGTACCAAATTCACTGGAACAAAATAAGGAATGATACAGATGAGATATGTGCACTTGGATGTGTTTTTATGAGTTATTTAAGCAGTTTTAGCATTCAAAAATGAAATGGAAACAACACTATTTGCAGGCTAATTAACAAATCACTTTTAAAAATCTGGAAGCGCATTACAATAAGGTTCTGTATGACAACTTTGTGAACGCTAACGCTAAAACATCACTAAATTGCTTGTAATTTTACACATCTTTAATGTTCCTTAAAAACTATATTTATAAATGAACATTAACCTAGATTAAATTAGGGGTGTTAAATAGGGGTGTGACAAGATCTTGTGAGATGCGACTGTTTTCACGAGAACTTGGCGATATCCTGGCGATTGTGGTATGATGCGGCGCAACAAATCTCAGACAGGAAACTGCTGCTGTGTTCTATTTATGACGTGCTGACACAAATTCCAAATGGTTTTCATTGGTCGCTTTATTGCATTCAGTGTAGGCAGACTTAAGTGTGCTTCGCACAGCCTTCAAATTATACTCAATCGTGGATTAGCGCCGACGGACGAGCTCGACACATGCGCAATACCGCCTACTTGAGTGGCACTCTTTTAGCATTCTTCTCGCGCATACACTGTTGTACACGGACTTAAAAAAATACCTGCACGCGGACAGGGTGCGCTGGTGTCCACAAGACCCTCCTGATGACGAAAATGATGTAATGCAGACGTATATTTTATTATTTAAGCTTGCGCGGCGTTTGCTGTAGATAAGTTTGTTTTGCTATTTGGCTCGACTCTGTTTTCTTAAGCTTTTTTGAAAAATCGCTCACACTGCTTTTATTTGTGTTTATTTATTTATATTGTTTATACTTTTTGTGTAATTACTTGCCTGCCAGTGTTCACATTGTTGACACATAATTCATTAAAATAGTTTAATTTCAAAAAGTTTTTTTACAAAATGCACCTACATTTTTGGAATGTTTTGTTGAATAAAATACGATTTTCCTGCTTATATATTTTATCAATGAGGATTTATTTAAAAAGTCCAAAAATCATATCTTGTCTCGTTCTCGTGAGCCCAGTGTCTCGTCTTGTCTTCGTGGGATAAGTGTCTCGTCACACCCCTACTGTTAAAGCAACTGTTGTTGATCCTTAATTTGTGAATCCTAATATATTAACCGTATTGTGAAGCATTACCAGAAACACTAGCTCCTCAGTACTGGAGTAGTCAATTATTGGACGTTACTAGTTGACTTGTGACAAATCTCTAGATCAAATAAATAAGTTAAGGCAGAGTAGTTTCGTTTTAACTGGCTGCACAATTTGCAGTCGTCTGCAGTGGTTTGTAATGTTACAGGAAGAGCCAGTATTGATTCCTGTCTCTCCATGGAGACCCGCTGTAGTGATTCACCAGGAAGTTTAAGATCATGAAGAATCTCTCTCTCTTTCCCTTCCTGACCCTGAAATAGCTTTTTGTTCTGCCACCACAATAAACATTTTCTTTCTTGTGACCGGGGGCAGAGCACGGCTTTTTGTACCCATGTCTTCCCATTAAACCAAGGGAAAGGCTGCGTTTTCCCTCTCCTGAATGCAGCAGTCATGGTAGAGGTATTTTTAGCAGCAGAGAGACCGGACCAATTAAGAGGCGATGTGCCTGAGGTGACTTTATGAAGCAACCTTTTATGATAAAATGTGGGTTGAGAGAGGTTGTCTTCGATTCTGTTGCATTTTGTAAACAAGGAAAGTTTTTCTGCCTAGCTTTGACTGTTTAATTGCAAAATAGCTATTTTACAGGGGGACAGGGATTTCAAAATAATGAAATAAAGAGAGACCATTTGGACTCTTTGTGAAGCGTATGAGCCAGGCACTTCCTACTCCATCACTCCCACATGATGGACTCTCTAAACCCATGAAGCGGTCTGTTTAGAAGGGACTCGATTAATGACTAAAATGCTTGAAAGACACACTTCATAGTAACATGATGGTTTCCGACGAGGACAGTTCACCCAAAAATTTAAATACTGTCACTGATTGTTGACTCTCATGTCATTCCAAACCTGTAAGACCTTTGTTCATCTTTTGAAGAAATCTCAGAGCTTTTTGACCTTGTATAAACAGCAACACAACTGAAATGTTCAAGGCCCATAAATGCAGTAAGGACATAATTAAAATAATCCATTTGACAGCATGCATGTCGCTGTGCTCTCATTAACACACATCAAAGGCAACACAGAAGAGAAGAAATTGTTGAGTCAAGTCGTTTTTATAACACTGATGTCACATGGCCTGGTAATGTTAATGATGTCCTTACTACCTTTCCGGTCCTTGAATATGGTAGGTACGTTACTCTCTATACAGGAGCGAAAACTAAAATATCATAATTTGCGTTATGAAGATGAACAAAGGTGTTAATTAATTAATGACACTTTTTATTACATTAAAAAATAGAATTTTAAGGTGAACGTCGTTTTAAGGACTGTGACAACTATAACAACAAGACTACATAATAGTTTATAATTTCTATAAAAATAGGGAAGTCCACACCACATTGATTGAAATCACTTTTTTTCCAGGTGACAAACTATAAAACTTCAACAGCCAATAAGAATCCACTTTAAAAGGACTGCAGCTTGCTGCATAATCAACAAAATGTTATTATCTTTTGGTGTGGACCCCAATATAAGCTTATTATCAGTAAAGCGAGTTATTTTTTTCCCCCGAATTATTATTCTTAGTGTAAATGAGACTTCTGGCCTGGCATCAGGAAGGGAGAGCTGAAGAAAAAAAAGCACTTTTTTTTTTGGTGCGATACTTCAGCTGAGTACCTAAGAAAGCATGTCGGTGCTTTTAGAGTATGTTGAGATCTTGAGCGTCGCCCTCATGGAGAGTGCAGGATAAATAGGTTCCCAACAGAAGAGCTTCCATTAGGTTGAATGTTCCAAGCCACCAGTGGTGGACATGATTGTATTAGGCAGTGCAATTATAATGGACTTTCTGTCTCCCTTGAGAAGGGTCATAGAAAACATGGGGTCCTTTCAGAAGTGGGAGTTAGCGAGCTTAACCCTGACGTCCCTTCCTAGTAACACTGGAAGCTAGTGTGTGTGTGTGTGTGTGTGAGAGAGAGTTTCTATTGTTAGCCCCTGGTGCTCTAACTAATTGTTTTCAACTACCCATGATGCTCTACCTCCCTGATACTAAGTTTCTCCTTTGCTTCTGCACAGTTTCACAAATGACAGCGTGAATGATGATTGTTTTTTTTCTCTTTCCAGCTGTATGAATATGTTCAGTCCAGGGGGAGCCTGATTGTTTTTGCATACATGCATGTGGCGCTGTGTCTGACTAATGCATGTGCGCCTTCTTGTGCGTGCTAGTAGGCTAATGAATTGTGAGCAGGTGTGCTGCGCTGATTAAAGTGCATTACCGCGCAGCAAGTTTAATTCCCGCTTGACCTCTGACCTTGTTCAAAATGATAATGTTTGTAATGGAGTTGTAGCCCATGTGGCCATAACAGCACTCTGTTAGCTTGCTATACTGCAACGAGGGCTTTTCAGCAAGAAGTGGAGCTGCTTAGCGATGGCGCTGCCGTTTTAACTAGATGCTGAAACCGGAGTAATCGGCAGTACTGTAACTGGACAAGACCGACAGGGAGACAACTGGCTAGTCAGATGGTTTGATGATGAGCTAGCAGTCTAGGGTGTCAAATGGCCGCCTCACTGTAGTAACCGAGGGTCTGCGCTGCTTGCCAAATGGGAGGTTGCCCATAAGCAGTTTATGGAATATTGTCATTCCATATTGGGGTTATAACACCAGCGTAGAAGCAGCTATCACGTGGAAGAGTTTCACAGATGTAGGTAGTGTGTTCATGTTAATTTTTTGGAAGCCTACTTTAGATTAGTGTGGCCGGACTAATGTGTAATACACGGTTTGGAAGGATTTAGAGCTGTGAGAAGTGATCCAGGCCGGCGTCTTTGGGAGATCTGTGAGCTGTGCCCACTGGGATATGGCAGCTTCCAACCTCACAGCCTGTTTCTGTTGCTGCCAAGCGGCTATGCTAGTCTGTTTCTACAAATGCTGAAGAAAAACCTTCTCTGAAATTGAGAAGATCTAAACGATCGATGTGTGTTCTGGTGATTACTTTGTAATTAGCCTTATCTGTCATTACTATAATACACTATAGGCCTATCTCTTAAAATATTTAATTTAATTTATGTGACAGTAAGTTTGACGGTGATTTAACTTGATTTTGTCCATCAAGCGAGTTACTATATGGTGGCCATTGTAGCTTTTAAATGCTTTTTACATTTTTTCCCTCCAAAACATTAACTTCAATATCAACCACTTTCTTTGTTTTGTTTTTAATTTCTAACCTTGTTCTCGGGGTATGATTAACCATTATGATTTGGTGTTCGAGTGTGTTTGCGGCCACTGCTGTCCCTTCCTGCTTAATTAGCACCCAGAGGGGAGGAGTTTGTTGTATTGTCATTGCTAATGATCTTGTTGGCATAGCAGCGGAATGCTAAATGGGCCGTGTGTGTACACACTCACCCAGAGAGTGCCCTTCGTTGGCCAAGTCTGCAGCGATAAGCACCACGCAAGCATAATTCTGCATCCCACTAGGTGTTCCTGTTTTTCACACTCACTGGACTCTCGCTTTTATTGATAATGGTGTCTCATGGGTGTGCAAGGTTAACTAGACGCATTGTAGTCTATGATGGTGCTTTATTATTGTGTCTGTAGGAACTTAACCCCCGTGTGGGATTTTGCTGAAAGAGGGGAGGTTACCGAGCACAGAATATCATTTACTGGCTCCAGGGCCTAGAGTGCACGTCGGGCTGCATCTTCCTGTCCTCCCAGGGCCATAATGCAAGCTTAAACAAAGCTATTGTTGGCTTTTGTGCTCTGGAAGCCTGGCGGAAAATGACAATTGAGTGATTCGAAACAAGTCGTGTCGAATGGACTTGTTTTGAGGAGAGGTCACTTCTGCAGTGGATTTTTTGGAATGGAAGGGACATGGATTGCTCATCTAAGGTTGGGTTGTTGAGGATAGATAGATTGGAAAGACCTTTCGCATTGGCCTCTGGAAGAGCGACTAACAAAGCCACCTACAAATCCCTTTTCAGCTAAACCGTTTCGGTTCGCAAGGGTTTTTGAGGAGGGTGGGAAAGACTTTCCACATTGTTTTCAGAATGAGAGAGCATCAAAGCCACCCAGAATCCCTCTTGAGCTACAGGTTGGGTTAGGGTGTTCCTCCAGGTTCTTCCCTTGCAATTTTTGCCAGCCATTTTCTTTGATCCTGTCCCCTCCCCACCCTGCTCTCCTGTCATTACCCAAATCCAAAGAGCTGGTTCCTTTGGTTTAATTAGACTGTAAGCTCAGTGTTGTTTTCCTCAGAGAGTTGTTGTGGCTGGTCTTGTGAGAAAGCTGGATACTATGAAAAAAAATGGGCTTGTGGGTTAGAATTTAAGATGGATGTGTGATCAATATAGGGTTGACATGGTAGGAGAGGGGGGCGAGAGAAAGAGCACAAATTTAAACGATTTGGTCACCCCCTGTCAGCAGCGGGGCTGAGACCGTGGCTGGTATTGGTGATGGAGTAAGGGACACCTTTCTCTTGTGAGTGATTGATTACAGAGCTGGCTTTTCAAGCTCTTCTTCCCACCACTGAGGGGGTGATGTGGACCCTGCGAGGTGACTGGACCTCCCCAACACCCTCGATCACTCCCCGACCAAGTCTAGACTTGGTTGACACAAACATGACCTTGTCATGCTGGGGTGGGTGACAGCCATCATCACATCACTCATTGCCTGTTCTAGAGGGCTGGTGAGAACAAAGTGCCCTCGTTTGTGATCAGACCTGTGCTGCAGGACCCTGGGGAGGAATACAGAGTCTGAATTTTCACCGTCGTGATGAACTGATCTGTTCTGATTGCACTGTACTTCCTAAAGGGGACGGGTGTGCTGAATTTATCAAAAGGAGTTTCCTTTTTGATTTATTTACTGAACACATGGTTTTAGACTTATTTAGATATACTGCTTTTGTTTTGATTACTCTAAATACATTACAAATAAAAATCCCTTTAAATCCTACAGTTTTGGCACTGCAGTATTATAATGCAAATTATAAAAGTCTATGTTGATTGTGAGATAAGCTAAAGATTATATTTAACAGTGTTTAAAGGGAGAATTAGATGATGGCAGTGGTAATTTGAGTGTAGAAATATGACGTATACGGATTATACGAATTGATATGGTGATTTACTGTGTATCACTAACCAGTGTTCTATTTGCTTAGCTGCCATTCAAAACTGCATTGCTTTATTGCTTTGCAGAGATTAAATATTTTGATTGAAAATTGATTTCAGCATCATGTTGCGCTAATTCAATATGTCAAACTGGAATGAGGATTTTCTTATTGTGTTACAAAATCTTGAGGACATGCTCTTCTCCAAAACTATCCGTTGGTTTTGGGAAACAGCCTCATCTTGTTCCAAGCAGATGATACGTAAATGCCTTTCAGTGTCCTTTAATTGGTCTGGTGGTGTCTTACATTATGTGGTAATAAATGGTTGCGGTCAGTGTTGTCCACTGCCTCTCAGTTTGGCCCATATCTCTGTGTCAGTAAACAGTTCAGCTAAAAAGATGGGATTGACATCCCAGATTATTGGAGATTATATGCTGTGGTCGCTTGCAGTGGAATGAATAAAGGACCTGTGAGTCCCCTGAGGACAATCAATCAAAGTCTGGCACAGAACTTGTACGACTGGTGGTCAGACTTTGAGTGACATGTTTAGTGTGTGTGTGTGTGTTTACAGGTTTTTATATCCTCGTGGGGACCAATTGTCCCCAAAAAGATAGGAATACTAGTAAATTTTGACCTTGTGGGGACATTTGTTAGGTCCCCATGAGGAAACAAGCTTATAAAGCATACAGAATGAGGTTTTTTTAAATTGTAAAAATGCAGCAAGTTTGCTGTAAGGGGTAGGTTTAGGTGTAGGGTCAGTGTAGGGCAATACTACTTATAGTCTGTACAGTAGAAACACCATTACACCTATGAAGAGTCCCCACAAGGATAGCAAACCAGACAATGTGTGTGTGTGTGTGTGTGAACATGCACTTGAATTGTAAACCTTGGCTTAGGTAGCTAGTTCAAGTAAAAAGTTAGGCCATTTTCAGAATTACCTGACCTTGATTGCTTGCGTTTCTCAAGAGGTGTTCACGTAAGACAAGTATTTGCATGCAAAAACAGATCCCAAAGAAACAAGTGCGGGACATAATGCAAGACATCTGTGCTAATTGACAAAACATTTATCTATAGGTTATATGTTTGGTTGTTAAACCGCGCTGACCCTAGTAATCTGTTGGTCTGCAGAGAGGGTGGGGATGATATCTTCCTGCCAGGTCAGACAAGGGAAGTTTGCTTCTTTCTGCAGTTCCTTTTCCAAATTCAGATGAGGAAATGAAGTACTCGTTTTCTCACCGAGGTCACAGAGGAACAGAGACCTATTTTTGCGGTTTCTGTGTTGACTTCTTTTGGACTCCTTCAGTGTGTCATGCCAGACCCATTTTTCTTTCCTTTCTCGTTCGCTCTCTTTGTAGGGTATTGACATGGCGCTGAAGGCTTTAGATAAGGCGTGTGAAAGCTCTCCGACTGCCTCGCACTCGCTGTCAGCTGGACGTCACTTGTTCGTGACTGCTTGTGGAAAACACTTCACAGCCTTAACAAGTAGTTCCTGACGTCACCCTGTCATGTGATAATAGTTTGGTGAAGGTTTACATTGCTTAATGTAATAATCATATGGTTTGCGCTGAGTAGGGCCTTGTGTGCGAATGCGTCAGAGTGTTGCAGCCATTTACGTGTGTGCGCCGCTGCCAAATGAAACTGCGGCGTGGGAGCTTTTGAAGCTGATGAAAGGTCTCCAGGGTCATTCTTACCCTCTCTCACTTCAGCCCCCTCTAATTTCAGCCCTGCCCCTCTTTAAACTGCCCCATCCACTGACTGTGGGAACTTGCACCTGTGGCTCCTTCCACCACAACCCCTCTAGCCACCCACCTACTTCCACACACACTTATGTTTATAGGATGAATGTCCCAACATGAGTGTATTCGATCACCCGAAGGTTTGCTTGTGATGCATCCTCCTAACTACATTCGAGCCAGGCAGTCTGTGTTAGATGTTCACTGCTCACTATAAATATCCTTGCTATCAGCAAAAGTAGTCCACGATAAGGAAGGAAGAATTGTTTGCAATATGCATCTCTAAGGGAGTTTGTTTGGGTGCGTATGTGTCGCTGTTGTGTGTTGGGCCACTTCTAGGGGTCGGAGGGGGTGTGTGTGTGTGTGTGGCCGGAGGAATGTTCTCTGAGTGTCACGAGACTCAGGTTGTTGGTGTCTTGCAGTGATGGGTTTTAGATGGAGGTCTTTGTTCATTGGTCACCTCCCCCACTAGCCTTTATCCGCATCTAGCCCTTTGGGCAGCTGTCACATAATCCAGCTAATCAGAGGCCGAGTGTGTGGGAACAGGACCGTCCCCGTGCTACCGCGTCTCTCCGGCTCACGCGCACACACCCTCACACTTTGACCTTTCTCCTCGGGTGCGCGCATGCCATGCACCGCTGCGCATGACCGCATGTGTGCGGCCAACCGGATCAATCCAGCATATTCATTTACTGATGGAGCTTTGGACCAAATCCACATGTACAGATAAGCGTGCGCACGAACACATGCGTTACATGTCCACGCAGATGCTTGCTACCACGAGACCCCACTAATACGGTCTCTTACAGTGACCGCCCCCCGTGTTGGGGGATGGGAGGAGAGGTCAGAAGCCCTGCAGCATGTCGTGGGATGATCCACGTTCATGTCAAATAATCCATCTTTTTAAGACGCATCTGTTGTACGTCTGCATGGATATGTGGCCCACCCACTCCCACTCCAACCCATCCAGACAGACCTGGTGCTGCCGCTAATCCCTGACTGCATCCACCAGCCCACAGCCCCAACCTCTCCAACCACGCCGTCTGGCTCCGCCCCTCTCACTACACCTCTGGAAACTAATGGGGTATGTGCGTTAATCAAACAGGTCAACTCGTTCTGTGTGTATGATTTCAGTCGAACCAAAAAGGTATAAAGTCTGTATTAATATGTTAGTCTGGCTAAGGTAATATTCTGTTTTTGTTAAGTCAGACTAACAGCCCTAGGCATTGTATTTATACCATGTACTCAAATTATTCAGCCTACAATTGGAGTGTAATAGTTTGTGTTTAGAAACTTTGTTGAGCATATAGCCAGTACTCCTTTTTATAATGCATTCTGGAAATTTCTAGAGAGTATTTGTGACTTCTAAGGGGCTGTTCACTTACTTAAAATACAAGAACTAGTGAAAACTACAGTAAACTTTCTAACATAGGGAGAATTGGGAAAGTCCACACTATATTTATAACAAAAACAGGTAACACTTTAGAATAGGGACAAATTCTTACTATTAATTTGTCGCTTATTAGCAAGTCTATTATCAACATATTGGCTGTTTACTAATAAACATGTACTTTTCAGTCTGGGCTCTCACGACTAAACGTTTATGGCTGGAGATGTAAGCCTAGTGGTTAGCACTGTTAACCTGTGACTCTTCTTCTTCCCAGAATTGAAGAGAGAAAAGATGCCTTTTTTAAGGAGGATTAGTGAAGCTACACTATATTACCAAAAGTTTTCGCTCACCCATTCAAATGATCAGAATCAGGTGTGCTAATCACTTGGCCTGG
>JAUCMT010000088.1:13493560-13512908 GCA_032357475.1 Enteromius thamalakanensis
TAAAGTCTGCACTTCAATTCCATTGTAGCTGTTTCATTTCAAATCCAATGTGGTGGCATGCAGAGCCCAAATCATGATGAATGTGTCACTGTCCAAATATTTTTGGGCCTAACTGTATATATATACACACACACACATATATACATATATATATATATATATAAACATTTTTAGAATAATCTATGTAAATTTACACTTTTATTCATAATTAATTTCTTTTCATTTATTAATATTTCATTGAGTTTTTATAATTTTTTTGTTTTGAATTTGTATAAATTATATAAAGTATAATGTAACAAAAAGTTAACTATTTATATTGCTTTATTTTGTGAATTTTTTAAATTACATAAATTGTGCTTGTAACATATGTAATTTTCATAATAATATATATACATTTACTTGTATTCATTTCATTTTTATATTTATGAATATAAAAATGAATTATTATTTTTTTTGTTTTAAGTTTTATAAATAATTGTATATCCTTTTTGTTTTTACATTTTTAGAAATACATTATTTTGTTAATTATGTTATTCATAAAGAGACATTGTTTTCGTTCCTCTGAATTGAAATTAAATTTTTTTGGGGGAGCAAAAATAGTCATGAAAAGTAAAATACAGTAAAAAAACAAAAAACAAACATCACCTTAACATTAAGTGAAAAAAAATGATTAGATGTAGCACAGATATTATAGAAGAGTTTCATGTAGAGCTGTGTTCAGATGTGATGACCTGATGTGTGTTCGTAGGTGGGGCTCCAGAAGTAAAGCAGCACATGTTCTTCAGTAGTCTGGACTGGAACGGACTCCTGCGTCAGAAAGCCGAGTTCATCCCTCAGCTGGAGGCCGAAGACGACACTAGTTATTTTGACAGTGAGTCTTACTAATTCAGCACAGGAAGGAGATTCTCTGAGCTTCACAAATGCCTGGAGCGAGTTGCTCCGGAAATGTCAGCTCATTCTTGCGGCTTATGCACTGAGATGCAGTTATTATGTATTCATTGTACTTACCTATTACTCCCTAAATCTTTTTTGTTTGTGCTTTTTTCCCCCGCATGTAGCTCGATCTGAACGCTACCATCACTTGGCCTCTGATGAAGATGATGAAACTAACGATGAAGAGTCTTCCCTGGAAATACAACGGTTTTCCTCATGGTCAAATCGTTTCAGCAAGGTTTGAGCCTACACACTTTAATCATACCCAAAAATGTTTTTAAATTAAAATGAGATTAGGCCTCGGCATGTAGATGAAATGCTTTTAATTTTAGTTTATTTTTACATTTTCAAGGTGTACAGCAGCACAGAGCACCTGGCAACCCCATCCAACCTAAGTTTCTCCTCTGACCGGAGTCACAGTGAAGAGATAGAGGACCGGGCGGACGGGAGGGACACTCACCCTCATGGAGAGATCCAGCGGCAGGCATCCACCGGAGACAAGAGGCTCTCGGCTCAGAGGGCAAGGTGTGAAAAGAGGACTAGAGAAATCAGTTTACTCCAAACACAAACTTCTGTCACAATTCAATTCAAAGTCGCTTTGAATGAAAGCACTAAATGTATATTTTACAATCAGTGTTCATTTTAATATCACTGAGGTACTATTGTAGTTTTTATTTATATTTTTAATTATGGTTTAATTTTATTTCTAAAGTGTTTGATTTTGTAATTTTTTTTTATAAAAATAAATGTAAGATTTACATTTTAGAAGCTTTTTGTATGAATAATTACTAAAATAAATTGCATTAAAGATAAATGGTTTAAAGTAATTTATTATTCATAGACTAGACTAAACTAGACTAGTTAAAATGCACAAAAAAAATGTAAGTAGTCAAAATAGACTACCTTATGTCAAATTGCAAATTTTACTTACAAAAAAATAAAAATTTGGTTGTTTTATGTCTGTATTAATATTTATTTTTATTAATGTTAGTATTAGTTAAACTAAATAATGTGTGTAAATATAATACATAGATAGTTAGAAAAGAAAAATAAAATGTTTCTT
Source organism: Enteromius thamalakanensis (assembly GCA_032357475.1). Classification (NCBI taxonomy): domain Eukaryota; kingdom Metazoa; phylum Chordata; class Actinopteri; order Cypriniformes; family Cyprinidae; genus Enteromius; species Enteromius thamalakanensis. Next base: position 13,495,557 of record JAUCMT010000088.1, read on the forward strand.
TTTGAAGCATTTTTTAATAAAAATGATTCTTAGGATTGCACTCTTTATTTAAAGAAAAAAAAACATTCTAGTATTGCATAAGTTGCAGTATGTAATTGTAATATGTTGTAGTTTGGTGTTTTTGGCTTAGTCACAGTGGATGTTATTTTGCAGCACTCTGAATGCGTGTTTGATATCTTCCAGTCTGCGCCCTCGCACTTCTTCCAGCTCCTCTCAGCCTGAGCGAGCTGTGAGCCCCCTGGTGGTGAGCAGCACACACAGCCTGGAGACCATGCCCCGATTCGCGCTCTCCACAGATGATGAGGGTAAGCTCGCACTGAGAATGTGCCACATTGTGTCTTTGCTGTCATCAAATTTATTGCCCTTCACAAATTTTCCACCTGTCAGTGGGGAACTTGAGAGCAGCCATAAAAGTGTATTTTGTCCAAAAAAAATCAGTATCGACCTTTTTCCTGCGTAAACGGTGATATAACAAATTCTAACTTACGATTGGATGTTCTTCTGTTCCAGTCTCCATAGGAACTCAAATAGTGTCCATCTGTTTTTAATGCAGCTAATCTCGATAGCTTTGTGTCATCTACACGTTCATTAAACGTTGAGGAGGAAGGCACTTACAAATGACAGTCACTGCGACTCTGTAAAGCGATGGTGCTGTAGAGCCATGTGCTTTTTTGGCATTTTAATAGGTTAAGCATTAGATTATCAGCTCAGAATATACCCTAATTTGACTAGAAACACTTGGAGACTGGAAATGCAAAGCATCCTTCCGGGTAAGAGGCAGGCATGATCTCTGCATTCAGGAAAAAGGTCTTACAGTGGAATTAATTATGGTGTTTTTTTTTTATTTTAATTTTTAAATTATATTTTATATAAAAATGTGAATTATAATTGTAATCCTGATCTCTGCTTCTCATGATTTATTAAACATAATTGTTATTTATCCTGAAAATTGTTTTATGGTTACAGATTTCAGTAGTTTAAATGTCTTTTTTTTTGCCCAGTGATTACACATAATATGCCCAACCTGGCAACCATCTTTTATGAGGTCATGGACACTGCTTGCTGCGACTAATATGAAAATTCAATAATGGTTAATGATCATGATCTATATTTTTATTCAAATAAATTGATTAAATGTTTACCCATAATCATGTAGCTATATCATTAATTTTTTTTTAAACAATAAACTTTTAAAATTTGAGCTCAAGTATTTTTTGTCATATTACAGTGTTTTCTACCTTAGGGTTTTTATTTTTTTTATTTTTTTTTACTTTGCACACAAAGTTTGAGTTGAGTTGAAGGCTTTGCTTCTGATTACTCGTGTTTTAAAAAAATATTTTTTTCCTTACATAATCCTCTTTTGATCTTTCTGTAAGATCCCCCTTCAAAGAAAATATCTTTATATCTGTGTGTATATATGTGTGTGTGTATAATTTAGTAAATTTGTGCCCTAGCAATCTTCAATGTCCACCTTAATACAAAGCGTAATGGTATTTTCACAAGGGTGGAGGAGTGTTTTGATGCAAACCTTTTATTCTGCAGCTGAAGTTGTTGTAACCAACCTGCGACGAATCAGACTACGTAGCAACAGCACAGGAACGAAACACTCGTCTCCAAGGGAACAAGGGAGTCCTCAGTGCTTTGGAAACCAGCTGGAGACGCCTAACAGGCAGAGGCTCTCACCAGGACGTAAAGTCCCCAAATCTGCATCAGTGTCTACTCTCTCGCTCATCATCACACCAGGTCAGACACCACTGCAGTATTACAAAATATCTGATCAGAGCTGGGTAGATTACTTGCAAATGATATCCTGTTACTGATTTTAAACTACATAATGAAAATTGTTCTTAGTAATGTATTCTATTACATTACAGTTTTTGTTTACATAATGTTTGTGTTGTGTTTATTATATATATATATATACACACACAGGCATGTATATATTTTAGAAAAATGTTGTGTTTATACAGTGGGTATGGAAAGTATTCAGACCCCCTTAAATTTTTTACTCTTCGTAATATTGCAGCCATTTGCTAAAATCATTTAAGTCCTTTTTTTCCCACATTAATGTACACACAGCACCCCTTATTAACAGAAAAACACAGAATTGTTGACATTTTTGCAATTTATTAAAAAAGATAAACTGAAATATCACATGTCCTAAGTATTCAGACCCTTTTCTCAGTATTTAGTAGAAGCACCCTTTTGATCGAATACAGCCATCTCGTTTTGGGAAAGAGTTTTTCACACCTGGATTTGGGGATCCTGTGCCATTCCTCCTTGCAGATCCTCTCCAGTTCCGTCAGGTTGATGGTAAACGGTGGTGGACAGCCATTTTTAGGTCTCTCCAGAGATGCTCGATTGGGTTTAAGTCAGAGCTCTGGCTGGGCCATTCAAGAACAGTCACAGAGTAGTTGTGAAGCCACTCCTTCATTATTTTAGCTGTGTGGTTAGGGTTATTGTCTCGCTGGAAGGTAATTCTTTGGCCCAGTCTGAGGTCCTGAGCACTCTGGAGAAGGTTTTAATCCAGGATATCCCTGTACTTGGGACAATTCTTCTTTCCCTCGATTACAACCAGTCGTCCTGTCCCTACAGCTGAAAAACACCACCATGCTTCACTGTTGGGACTGTATTGGACAGGTGATGAGCAGTGCCTGGTTTTCTCCACAAATACCGCTTAGAATTAAGACCAAAAAGTTCTATCTTGGTCTCATCAGTCCAGAGAATCTTATCTATCACCATCTTGGAGTCCTTCAGGTGTTTTTTAGCAAACTACATGCAGACTTTCATGTGTTTTGCACTGAGGAGAGGCTTCCGTCGAGCCACTCTGCCATAAAGCATAATTCTTTTATAATAATAATCATAATTGATAAATGAGCTCTTCAGGGAGTTAATTTGACCTCATGATTCTCATTTGCACTGACATGCATTGTGAGCTGTAAAGTCTTATATATACAGATGTGTGGCTTTCCTAATCAAGTACAATCAGTATAATCAAACACAGCTGGACTGTGTGTGAGGTGTGTAACCATCTCAAGGATGATCAGAAGAAATGGACAGCACCTGAGTTAAATATATGAGTGTCACAGCAAAGGGTCTGAATACTTATGACCATGTGATTTTTGCAGATCTATTAAAAAGGAAAAACTGACATATGTCAACAGTTTTGTGTTTTGAAATGAACTTAAATGATTTTATCAAATGGCTGCAATATAACAAAGTGTGAAAAAGGGAGTCTGAAGACTTCGTTTCCACTTTGAGATAAAAAAACTCAAACTTATATTATTACAGTACAGTAGGGTCATTTAAGATACTTCTTTTAAATATAAGTCTTAATATCTTAAGGAAAATTGTCTTGTTTTAAGGATGTTTAGGTTTTTCTCATAGAACATTATGAGGTTATTTGTTTCTTTTTTTTGCTGTGTAATGGTCATTGATCAGGAAGTCAAGCAGACTGGTATCCTTGTGACCGTTAGAGTTTCAATCCAGCAGACTGCTCAATGGGCTTAATGGTGGTGGGGTTACACAGCGAGATCTCAGATTTCTCTGCCCCTCTCCTGCTACTCTACACCTCCAATCTCCTGCTCCTCAACCCTCAACCTCCCAACTCTTTCTTTCCCTCACTTTCACAGATGCAAATGAATGTATGGGGAAGCCTTGTGTAAATGCTCACTCTTGCAAAAACATGATTGGTGGATATCACTGTGACTGCTTTCAAGGATGGTCCGGACAGAACTGTGACATCAGTCAGTATCTCCTAATGCTCCTCTCCTTTCCTCTGTCTTTAACAGCATACTCTATAGTGGCTCTCAGGGTTTCCTCTTTGGACACTTGATATCCCGCGGGGCTCTGCGCACTGTATATTTGGTCTTGGGCTTCACCTGCTGTTGCATGCTGGTTATTGGTTTTACGTCACGTTTGTGTTGATTGTACTAACATTTCCATCTTCAGTGCACTCACCAAGCTCACCTAACTGCTTGTCTTTAGCTGTCTCTAACTGCTGTCCTGATTTCATCCATTTGATTAATGGCTTCATTTACTTTGACTGCAGATCTCAATGGCTGCCATGGACAGTGCCAGAATGGAGCAACATGCAAGGTATAGCCTTGACAATTCTTGGTTTACCATAACGTATCAAATAATTATTTATGTTAGGTGTCATTTTACTTGTGTTCATGCAGGAGCTGGTTCATGGAGGTTACCACTGTCAGTGTCCTCCAGGTTTTGTGGGTTTGCACTGTGAAGTCTCAAGGAACAAATGTGCCAGTGGTCCTTGTCAAAACGGCGGCCGCTGCCACGTCATTCTGGACAGCTTTGTTTGTGAATGCCCTCCAAACTATGCAGGGATGCTCTGTGAGGTGAGAATCTTCACTGTTTATCAGAAAGTATGTTTGCACATACAAGGAATTTGTTCATACTCTTAAAAACTAGCTATAGCTGCTAAATATGCTGTTCTGCGCCCAGATGTTTTGTTTTTTGTTTTCATGTTTTTTGTTTTGTGCCTAGATGTTTTAATTTTTGTTTTATATCCAGATGTTTGTTTTGTTTTCGAGTTTTTTGTTTTGTTATACCCAGAAGGTGTTTTGTTTTGTTCTTGAGTTTGTTTTTTCCTAAACGTTTTCATTTTTGTTATTTTATGCCCAGATGTTTTTATTTTTCTGTTTTATTTTATGCTCAGATTTCTTTTGTTTTTCTTATTTTCATGCCCAGATGTTATTTCTTTATTTTGCTTTGTTGTGTTTTATTCTCAGAAGGAAATCACAGTGATCTGGGTTTAGTCAGAATAGGTTTATCAACATTTAATGGAAACATTTTAGTACTACAGATGGCCACTTCTCCATTCATGCTTTACTCACAGTCTCGTTTGACACAGCTAAATTGGTCTGCACCCTCTGTTGCATGTATGCATGTTTTAACCTTGGTGTAAGGCAGATCAAGCCTGCTATTCTGCCACAGGTGCGCCAGGGTAATCAGAGTAGGGTTGGAGTATTTATTCTTCATGTGGCCATTATTGCTGGTCTGGAACCAGTTTAAGTCTAGTGGCAAGCTAAAGATGGACTTCCATAAAGGTGCTGGAAGCTGGTCCTGAGCCTGTCTCCGCTTACTGGGCACACTAAAAATAAGTTGTAGTGAATGAGGCAACTCTTCTCTTGCCCTCCTGGCTGCCTGCCCACAATCAGCCCGGGAAAGAGAAGGCCTTGATTTTCACGTTATATTCATGCCTGGCGTGCCTTGAGCTCACATTAGACCATACTGTCTGCAATCTCCTAAAGAAGTGAGACTATACTAGGGTGACTATACTTTTGATCTGGTAAAGCTGTTTTCAGTGCAGGTGCACATGAAGCTACATGCCAATACTGGACCAAAGCTTTACATCTAATATGTTGTGATAATGGCTTAGATCATGAACTATGATGTACTATTTATAGATGCAGTAAATTTCTTAAACAACTACAGTATATAAAATCTTCTAGGATCTGTTTACTTCATATTCATAAATTGAAAATTATATGTTGACCAGTTTTGACTACCAACATGCAGTACCACTGTATGAAACAGATGGCTGATTATCTCTTACATGTGTCTGCTCTTGCAGTTTAATGTATCTTAATACAGTCTGGTTTGCAGACTCTCCGCTTACATCACTGATTGTGAATACGAGCTTTGTGCAGACGTTTTGGCTCGATAAAATGTTTGTTTTCTTTTGGCAGCATTTAATTATTGAAAGAATACAGTAAAACATTAATATTTTAGTGTTAATATTTAATAATTAATTAATTAAAATTTTATTTTAAAAATGTTCACAAAAATATTCGGATGTCAATTTAACATTATTTTAGTAAATTAATTATATAAAAGATAAATGCATAATAATAATACCCCTTGACCCATAGAGAATTTGACACCGCATCCTAAAAATGTGGCACCCATGGTGAGAGACGTGATGCAATGGGTAAAGACGTCTGTCTGTTTGTGTCCTAGACCGTAGTTAACAAACAGCGCATGTGAATGTGTCCTAAGTCTACCTCAGACAGATTGACAAACTCAATTGCAAAATGATAGATTACTGTGGAAAGAAGGACAGTGATTGACTTGTGCTCAGAAAGGTCTTTACTAAAGCCACTTTTATGTATAATATATGTGTGTGTGCAAGTGGTTTTAGTATTCATAGTAATAATTATTGAAATCATAATCATATGAAATAATTACATAATTACACATTACATTACATAATTACATAATAATTGCATATTTGAAAAATGATTGGTCATGACAGAGGGCCATTTAGAAAGTATCTTTAATTAATTTAAAATTTAATATGTTAACGTATTAAAAGACGTTGAATTAGAAATTCATTTCTAAGAATATTTACCAGAACAAGGCCAAGTCGAGGTAGAAGGAGAACTAGATGTTCAAAAGTGTTCCTCGTCCCAGTTGAATATGCTCGGTAAGAGCGGAAGGATGTCTAAATTTAGCTGCGCAGTTTGTTTTGATTGGTCTCTTGTGTGAGTATAATGGTGCTGGCTCCTTTAGCTGTAGGCTTATGGGAGCCTTTCACAACTTACCTGACTGTTTATCACTGTACTTTAAGAAGACTGGGCTAACTCAAGTGTACTTGTCTCATTTGAAGGTGGAAAGTCTGTCTTACCCAAACCCCTGTGAACCGAACCCCTGTCAGAACAAAGCTTCGTGCTACGGCCTGCCAGGTGACTTCTACTGTGCCTGTCCTGAAGACTACGAGGGGAAGACCTGTGAAAACCGCAAAGACCACTGCAAGACAACCCCTTGCCAAGGTACTACCCTTCCTGTTCTGCTGCCGACTGAGATGTAATAGCCCAGGATGACCTGCTTTTGTACAACAGTGCACGACAGTCCACCTTAACAGCCATCTGATCTTATTCCCGCTTGTTTTCTCATTCCCAGTGATTGACAGCTGCACGATTGCTGTGGCGAGTAACAGCTCAGATGGAGGTGTGAGACACATCAACTCTAATGTGTGTGGTCCTCATGGCCGCTGTATTAGCCAGCCGGGCGGCAACTTCACCTGCACCTGTGAGCTCGGCTTTACAGGAACCTATTGCCACGAGAGTGAGTCACCCTTTACTGAGGGAAAAGTCCTAGTTAATAGTTAACAAAAGTGTTACCTCTAGCATTTTGGGAATCAGTGAAAGCAATAACATCTGACTATGTTACAGATTGATCAACATCTGATTTGTGTGGTTTTTGAACCCCATTGTCTTTACACATAATTTTTTATATTGACTATCCAGATGTAAACGACTGCGTGAGCAATCCATGTCAAAACGGAGGCACCTGCATCGACGGAATTAGCTCTTTCCAATGCTTCTGTCCGGACGGCTGGGAGGGTGACCTCTGCGACCTCAGTGAGTGTCTGTCTTCATCTTCCCCAGCATATTGATCCTTCAGTATCTTATTTTTTTCACTTGTGTTTCTGCACAGATGTGAACGAGTGCAGTCGGAGCCCCTGTAAGAACGGCGGCCACTGTGTGGACCTGGTCAATGACTTCTACTGTGAATGTGCCAACGGCTGGAAAGGAAAGACCTGTCATTCACGTGAGCTACCTTTACTGTTTTGTGTCACAGTACTTAATCTTTTCCTATCATGTAGTTTAACTGCATGTGTCAACTGACTGGTAAAATTGAAAAGCATTGATTGTGTCTTTAGGTGAAAGTCAGTGTGATGCCACCACATGCAGTAACGGAGGGACCTGCTATGACCACGTAGACACTTTCCGTTGCGCCTGCCCTCCTGGATGGGGAGGAAGTACATGCAACACAGGTGAGTAGACCTCTGTAAAAGTCCACTCACTTTATTCACACCCGGGTTTCTTAAACTCTTTTTTTTTTTCAAATGGGTAAACTCTTAGTCTTACTCTCAGTCTGCTTTACAAAACATGCATTCTCAACGTTCATTACACATACTGTATAGTCAGTTTTAGATTGTATTGTGGTTGCTGATTCAATTTATATAAATGGTCCTTTATGTTAAGGTGTCCTTGTTACATGTTACATGTACTTACTATTATAACAACAATGCATGCAAGTAATCCTAAGCTGAACCCTACTCCAACCCCAACCGCATAGTAAGTACATGTAGTAAATGAATATTACTCAGTACTTAAATGAATAGTTATACTGTAACAAGGATCTTTTTCATCATGTAGTTCTAAAATATTGCTATTCATTTTGGAGCTGGTCCATTAGATTCAAGGCTTAAAACCTTGAAAAACAGACTAGTCTACAGAATCACTTGCTGTAACTTTTCCATTTGGTTTTTTCTACTTCAGCGAAGAACAGTACTTGCGCGTCCAGCCCCTGTCTGAATGGAGGAACATGCGTGGGTGGTGGTGACACGTTCACCTGCATCTGTAAAGACGGTTGGGAGGGGCCCACCTGCGCTCAGAGTGAGTGAATTCCGCCATTCACAATATAGCTGCCGGTGCATGTCTGCATACCACTGAAAGCAAACATTATGATCCACAAAAGTGTAAAGTTACATCCGATCGATGCACAAGTGTCTCAAATTGACTCCCTCTTCCTTTTTTTGATTCTTCCTAGACATCAACGACTGCAACCCTCACCCCTGGTAAGAAGACCTATGTGGCTCTGCAGTTGTCCCCCTTGTTATTTACTCTATTCTGCCCCGGGACGCCGGTAGTTGTGTTGTGCCCTCCCCTTCCCTGTACAACATAAACGGCTAGGAATAACCCTTCTAATGTGGCTTTTTGCCCTGTTCCACCCTGTTGTTCCTGCCCTGCTAACCCCCATTCTCTGAGAGCGGATGCTCCGAGGGGAGGGGTTCAAGGGGGGCGCTGGTTGTAAAGACTGCAGAAGATGTCCCTAAATCACCCCTAAATCCGACAGCTCAGGAGACCCCGGGCTGGTTTTAATGGGGACCACAATAGAGGCGATGGCCCTAAAAGAGCACCCCCAGCGGTGAGGGGAGGAGGGGACAGACAGGCTCTTTTTCTCCCAGTCTGCTCTGTCCTCCTGCCTTTCTTCATCGCTGACCTGGGAGCAAGGGATTTGGGAGGTGGGGCGGGAGTAGGGGGTGGGGATCCCAGCAAGGAGCCACTGTGGGGATTTGCATCTGAAAGGTGCCGGTATCCCGCATCCCTCTTGGTCCATCTCTCTTTCACTCTTCTCTTCCCCCATTTTCCTGCCTTTCCACTTGTATGCATGTATATTGGAAGTATTATGTCAATCACTGGGGGCGAAGGTGTCTCTTTGGCCTGATAACCTCATTGTCCTCGCGTCTTCTTGCAGCTACAATGGAGGAATCTGCGTGGACGGGGTGAACTGGTTTCGCTGTGAATGCGCCCCTGGATTCGCTGGACCCGACTGTCGTATCAGTGAGTATCCCGAGGAGGAAAGAATAGGGATGTATAGAAAGAGGGTGTTGGTGGATTACTGAGCATCCCGTGGCCTTTGACCTCCTCGGGGGTTAAAGGTTAGCCATGGCTCACAAACAGACAGAGGAGATAAATTATTCAACCAGTGGAAAAATTCCTCTCCTTGTGTCCATTGATGGCTCTGACTTACTCTTTAAGGATTCCATGCATTTCCCCAGCCTCATTTTCTGGGGTGCAGCCATGGGAACGCCATCAATCCTGACACTTTATGTATTGATTTCAAATCACTGTTTTAGCTTTCCTAACCATTTGACATTTCAGCCCTGGGCTGTAAGCGTATTGATGCATGTTCTCTTTGCTTCACCAGACATTGATGAGTGCCAGTCATCACCCTGTGCATACGGTGCCACCTGTGTGGATGAGATCAATGACTTCCGATGTGTCTGCCCACTCGGCCGCACCGGACCACAATGCCAAGAGTGTAAGAGTTATTCTTTAATCATTAAAGCAGTCATGGTCTTTTATCTCTCAGCTTGCTGAAATTGAGAAATGGAAAATCATAAAATAATGTTTACTTAGTGAGCCTGAATGGTTTATTTACTTCGCAGCCATGAACATTATTTCTGCATGTTGTTCAGAAGCAGGAGAGACATTATGTCTCTAAAGAGCATTTGATTGGACAAACATCTCTCTAGCGCAGGATAGTTTTTTTAAATGCATATACTACTGTTATGAAGTTCAGAGCTGCTGACCAGTGCTGCTTTTATTCGATTAAAAATACAGTAAAAAAAATACAGTACAAAATTAAAGTACGTTTTCTTCTATTTTAATATATTTTAAAATGTCATGTATTTCTGTTATGGCAAAGCCAATGTCACATGATCCTTCATAAATCATTATAAGATGATGATTTGCCACACTAGCATCTAAAATGAACTAAAAGCTAATAGACGTGTATCAAAAGCCACTAAACGACGAATATGGTTCCTAAAGAGTGAACGACATGAGACTGCATCGTTCATAGGTGCATTGACCTGGCATCATGTGACTTGAATCATTCCAGACAGGAAAAGGATCTGCTCCTAAATTAGAATTGGCCCCAGTCTTACGGTGTTTGTGTTTGTGTTGTGGTGCAGTTATTGGCATTGGGAAGACATGTCACTATGCTGGACTTCAGTTTCCGCATGGCAGCCGCTGGGAGGAAGAATGCAACACTTGTCAATGTGTCAACGGCAAAGTGGAGTGCACCAAGGTAAGTGTCTGAAGAAAACACGTCAAAAACAAGTCTTTTTTTACCTCCTTTTATTTATAAAAAATAAATGTGTTCACGACACTTTCTCAGGTAGTGTGTGGCCGGCGACCATGCCTGTTGCCAGGGAGAGAGCTTCAATCCTGTCCAGGAGGTCGTGAATGTCTGGAGCACAACTTCCTAACGTGTCTCTCTCCCCCTTGCCACCAGTGGGGGTTTTGTTCAAGCCCCGATACCGTCCCAACCATTCAAACCAAATGTGAGCCCAACTCAGTCTATCTGGACAAGAGCTGTGCTCGCATCACCCTTATATTCAACCGGGAAAAATTACCCACAGTAAGTAGTCACCTATAAGTTGGTGTTTTATTCCATTACACACAATCCCTGTGATGGTACCATACCTTAGCCTTACCAAAACATGCTATTACCAGCTATCATGTCCTGCAAACATGGTAATACCACTTTGTTATTGTCATTGTTTGCCTCCAATTAATGAGACACATTATTGGCTACAAGCATGCAATAAATTGATCAAAAGTGACGAGAAACTCATTCAAAAGATTTTAATTCAATGTTTTTGTAAACTGCCTATTTATCAAAGAATTCTGAAGAGACAGCAACACAACTGTTTCAACATTTCAGTTTCATAAGCACCAGATATATACCAGAAGCATAAGAAATGTATCAAAACAAACCAACTTCTAATTTTAAATGGTATTGTGGTATTGTGTATTGAGTTACATGATCGCAAAGACATAGCAGTAAGTTTGCATTAATATTACCATAGCCATAATACATAAATATCATAATACCATAGTGTTTCTGTATTGTAGCTGTCCAAATATGTCTCAAAATTCATGTGGTATTTTCATATTATCTGTCTGTTACCAAACTACCATGTCCATAAAAACATGGTATTGTTATATGGTACCATACGTTTTTGATCCTTCTCCTAACATAATTACATTACGATCCCCAATAGTTCTTTCTGAAATATTCCTCTAAGTGCGCGCTATGCCTTCTAGGGAACGACAGTGGAGAACGTCTGCTCAGAGCTGAGGTATATGCCTTCCACGAGGAGCCTAGCGAAAGATCACACGCTGCTGGTTATTTGTGACCTCTCCTACAAAAACCAGGATGCAGTAGAGGTGGCCATCGTAAGTACATTTTGAAGACTCTAAGGAGGGCTTTCTACGCTTTCAGATTTTATATTCATAAGTCCTTTGCACGCCTGTAACCTTCACACAGCATTGTTGTGTGGGGCCCCTAAGATCTATTCTCAGTGGAATAGAAAGTCAAAACCATGGGAGTCCTGGGTACTCATCGCACAGATCTGTTAATGGATGCAAATTTGATTTCCTCACCGAGTCGAGCACAGTTTCTCAAAATGCCCAGACGCCCAGAGCAATGCCAACCAGCCTCCTCTTCAAACCAGCCCATTATGTTATAATGAGATTCAGTTGACTGACCAGCAGCGGGCCGTACTGCATTGCAGCATTCCCTCCACCCACACGGAGAGCGCTGGAACCGGGCTTCAGCGCATCTCACACAGCCTTAGGATACACACTTTTTGTCAAGAGAATGAAATGTTGCACAATCTTGAAATAATCCTTGAAATAACATAAATAAGACATACTTGGGTAATGATATGAAAATTAATATCTCTTTGCTGCCAGGCAAGTTTTGTGTAATTTGAAGCCGTGTTTCCTGCGCTCAATGACACATTTTGCCTTATGGAAGTAACTCACAAATAGTGGTTACCTACAAATACATCTTTTATCCTCGATCATATTACACTAAATCCCTGTAGTGTTATAACAAGTCACTAACTGAAGGCTGGGTTTAACTGGCCTGACTCATTAAAATGGAACCTGTGGGCAGGAACTTTGAAGAGCTGCAGGTTTTTGCATGTTGAAAACAGAATAGAGTTGAAACGATTGAGTCCACTGCTATTTGGATAAAGACGGCTCTGAGGGCATTGTCATAGATTGATTACAAGTCTCTTTTGGTGTAGAAATGTTAGTTTTCGTATGATGTGGCATGGCTTACCCATCCATGGCCCACTGGATTCACCACAAACGAATGTTTTGGTTTACATGAAATAAACTTGGGTGTAGATCAACAAATACAGGATAGTCATTGCAGCAACGGCCCAAAACTTCACACTTACAGTAAATAATTATAAATTGTTCCCTTTGTAGCAGGTTTTAACTTAGAATCTTTGGAATGCAATCTAATATATTTTTTGAATCCTCTCTATTTCTCGTGCAGTCGTTCCAGCAGGATGAGCAGCCTAACCACAGTCAGATCCAGGAGGCAGCTAGTGCCATAGTCAGCACGCTGTCCAAGCGGCACAACAGCACCGTCATGCTGGCCGTCATCGAGGTCAAAGTGGAGATGCCGGTCATGTCCCAGCCAGTGGGTGAGTAGAGCAGGGGCCAACTGGCCTTGAGGCTAAAGCCAGCCTTCATCCCCCGACAGAGTGTCACTTCCCAGTCTCCACCAATTAGTGCGGCTTAAATGTCTTTGTGAGTCACAGGAGGAAGGATATTGAGAGAATCCAGCAGTTGTGGGAAGGAGGCCGTAAACCTGTATGACAGTCATATAACTCCTCAGTCATCGGTCACACAGCAGCGATACATTAATGAGAATTTTGGGACAAAAATTTTTTTTTGTTTGTTTTTGCTTAAGGCAATTATAAAAGGTTTTGTTTTTTGTTTTTTTTAATGGAAGATATTTATAACCTATAAGATTTAAAGTAAAAAATATAGCTCTTTTTCTCCCACCTTCTGATTCAGTAATGTTATTGCAAGTATTAAAAATATACTATTTTGTCTAATAAAAAAAATTAAAATAAGTATTGTCAATAGTTAATGAACGGTTAAGTGGCTTATAAATACTATAATAAAAATAATTTATAATTTAATTTATTCAATTATTTTAGAGTGCTTGCTATGTTTATTGCAAATACAAAATGTTTATATGTTTATTATACGATATAATATGAAAGATATTTAAATTATTATATTATTTTGCTAAATAAGTGTATATAGTGACTGAATAAGGGACTTTTAATTATATAAATTGTAAAATTGTATCATATAAACACCATTTTATGTATTATTAATATATACAATACAATATACATATTACTTTGTAGAATAAATTTTGTCTCTAATAATAAAAAAACATAATATAATATTAAAATTGTAATAATAATAAACTGATTAAATGACTTACATCGCCCAATAACGGGTATAGTTCATACGTCTTCCATCCTTAATTTTTGTTCATTATTATGCGCATGAATCCCAGTTTTGTGGCGTCTGACTTGATCCTCTTTCCATACAGACTACCTGGTGCCAGTGTTGTGCGTCGTCCTGTGCGTACTCTGGGTCTTCTGCGTCATCGTCTGCGTGTGGTGGACCCGTAAGCGTCGCAAAGAGCGCGAGAGGCGGGAGCGCGTGCCCGTGGAGGAGAGCGTCAACAATCAATGGGAACCGCTGAGGCCCGTGACACGGCCGCAGCACAAGGACAACCGGGACGCGCAGTACGAGCGCACCAAGCTCATGGGCTCCCCGGATCGGACCTGCACCAGCGAGGAGGACGAGGACGAGATAGAAGAGGAAGAGCTGGAGCTGGTGGAAGAGGGGGGCAAGTGTTCCATCCAAAAGTACTCTAAACCTGCAGCGCGGACCAAGAACGGGCTGATCTGCACCACGCGGAGCAGCGAAAGCAGCAGTGGCCGCAGCAGCCCTTCCCTCAAAGCACCCTACTGGACAGGCTTCAGCCCAAAGGACAACAACTGTAAAAACGTCAATAACGCCACCACCAAGCACAAAGAACACTGCGTGTGAGCTCCGATGAGCAGGACAAGGAGACCAAGGCCATCTCAGAAACACAGACTGAGTTTTCCCCCCCATGTGTTGTTTTTTTATTTTTGACTTCTGTCGAGGCTGATAAAGTGGCAAATTTCTTTCGTTCCTTTTTTTTTATGTACAGAGGAAGCAAATTCTATTTCGTTATGAGGAGGCAGAGAGAAGCCTTGCTTTGTTTTTGGAGAAAAAGAGAAAAAACTGCTGGATTACGAGCAGGACTGAGGCTATAAAGACTTTTACGTTGTTGTTGTTGTTTACAAACGGTTGTGCTTTTGGTTTCGTTTCGAGTGGTCTAATTTTCGGTGCAGACCACGTGCGGGGGGTGGGGGGACGCTGGCTTTGGGGGATCCCCCTTCAACCGTTCATCTGTTCTCCTTCCACGCCTGCCTTACCGAGCTCGTCGTCTATGAGGAGGGCTACAGTGCCTATAAAGTGGCCTTGTTTTGTTTGTTTTTTTCTGTCGTCTTGGCTGAACGCTCTTTAAAAAACAGATTGCAGTATTTTGAGTCGGTCGCAAGTGCCTTCGGACAAGCCCCTCGGTTTCAGGGTCTCTCGACCCGATAGATCACGACAAAGAAGAGAGGCTGGTCTTAAGAGCAGCTCCAATATCACCATCAAGGTATTCAACAAAGACAAGAGAAGTGTACATACATGTATATAATAAAGGAGTCGCTGTGTATATTTGAATTTAGTAACTTAAGTCACTTTTTTTATTATTATTATTATTATAATTATGATTTAAATATTATGATTTTTTTTTTTTTTTTTTTACACCATTCCTTTTATTTATGCCAGTTGACATGGCAGGTTTTGTAAGATGTATACAGCGTCCCAGTCAGAACAAAAATATAATCAGAGATCATCCTATTATGTTGTTGGTTTTGTTTTCACTAGACACCTATACGATCGTGTGCTGTATTGTGGCGTGTGTGTTCGCCTCCTTCGCCTCCTATTCCCTTTCCGCACCTGTCCTTTCTTGCTGATCATAAAACCATGCTGCTTGTTTCTTGTAAAGATGCTATGTCAAAAATGATGTTTTCCCCTCCTATTTTGTTTGTTTGTTTGGTTGGAACGCAACTTCATGAAGGGAACAATTATGTTGTAAAGCATTTGTACTCGAGGTACCAGCTCAAAGAAATGGTTTACCTCTGAAACAGCTGGCTATGATTTGATTTCTTTCATCATGATGTTAAATCTACGATTTTGTTTTTTGCTTATGGGAAGATGAGAAAGTGTTCCTGAACAACTGGTTCACAATCAAAATGCAAGTATAAATAAGCAAGTTAAGCTCAATGTCCGTTATGGAAGGGAAACGGGGTGGAGCTGGAGAAGTTTTTTTTAGTTTTGCTTTGTTTTTTAAGCTGTCATTTTTTTATTATTTTTCTTTTGTACAGAAGAATTGCTCTGAAAAAAAGTTATTTGGTTCATTTAGTGGAATTTATGTTTGTTCTTAGAAATAAATCAAACTATTTATTAAAGCATTTTATAACAATGTGCTCAAGAAAACCGCTGTCTGCTGGTATTTAGTACTGAAGGCGCTGGTCTGAGTTTGTGGTAAGTCTTTTCATCGTATCATGTTACCTTCTCCTGTAAGAGGTGAAGACGATTCCGGATCGATGCAGGAACTTCCAGTTGAGATTCTACTGACAGGAAGCAGCCAATGGTAACTGGTCTCCTGTTCTCGGCTGACTGCTGCCTGGCCAATGGACAACGGGTTTCTCATGGCTTCATCTGGAGTGAATGTTTTATGAGGATGCGTATGATGATGCAGTCAGTTTGTTATGGTTTTGTTCCATAAGTAACGGTCTCTAATGGGACAGATGCCTGGAGTCATGTTTCACATCACCAGCAATACCTTAGTGATGTGTTTAGGTGTCTCTGATGGTGTAATTGAACTTGGGCTGTCGAAGTAAATTAGGCCTACTTTGTGAGATAAAAAAATCCTGATGAAGAGTAAGAGACCAGTCCTGTTGAAACCCATAACTAATGATGGTTTAATTGTAACTGGCTTAAATGAAATAAACCAGCAATCTTTTACTGCAGTCTTTAATATATGATACATTATTTAAACAAAAACACAAAATTATTATTTTACACAAAAAGCTTTCTTTAATCACAGTTATGTGAACATATGGTGTATTTTAAATTATTAAACCCAAGTTGAGTTGACCTTATATATAGCATTTTTCGTTTTGAACTTGTTTTGTAACTGCTAATAAATGTATTATTTTTTTTAATATGTTAGCCATTGTAATATCTCTTTACTGACCGATTGCAAAGAAACAACAACACTGTAAACGCAAACAAGAACAAAAAGTACAGCACGGTCAAACTCAAGATGAAATATAAATCTAAGCAAAATGTTAAGAGATGTGTCCTTATTAAAAATACATTTGAAAAATTTGAAGAAAAGCATTGTTACTTCTCAATAAAAAAAGGAGATAGGCTAGACAACTATTTAAATTTTACAAAATTGTTGTATTGATGCATTAAATTAAGCAACAAATTACGTTTCTTCCTGAAAAAGTTGGGAGATGGCAGTTGGGCATATTATGCCGTATCCTTAGATGTATTAATCATATTTTGTAAGAAGTGCAGTATTGTTCATTGAATAACTTGGCTAGTATCTCCTTAATTACAAAAGCCAATTCTCTAATGACATCATACTCCCGGAAGTGACCTCACTTTGGACAGAAAACGGCATAAACATAAGTATTAGTAGTTGGTGTCAAAATGTCTTGTGTTGGTTTGCATCTAGGGATGCTCATGTCGGATATTTCTCATAACCGACAACCGACGCTCGTTAACCGATTATTAACCGGTTAACTGACAACATTATTTTAAATGAGAA
>JAUCMT010000088.1:13513008-13523417 GCA_032357475.1 Enteromius thamalakanensis
TAAATAAATAAATAAAATGACCTTTTAAACCGTTTAACTGATTGTGTTAATCGGTTAAACTTCAAATCGGTCGGTTACCGGTTAAAATGAGCATCCCTATTTGCATCACTTTAGAACATTTAATCATGTTACTATTTGCAGAAAAATCTATTGTAATATCATGTAGTAAAACGTTTCAATAACCTGGAATTCTGAATGTTCTCGAAGGGAATGACACAAATGAATAAAGTCGTTATTATGCAAGGGCTTATTTATAATATTATGCATAAGCTATTTGTATGTATCTTGTATGCAATAATCAATTCTATATCTAAATATTTATTTATTTTTTCCTAAAAGCGGAATTTTCAGCAGGCATTGCTCTAGTCTTAAGTGGTCCTTTAGAAATCATTATGGTCATTTGATGCTCCACCGGAGTCTGATAATACAATAGCTTCAAATAAACACCACCAAATGTTTATTTTGTTATAGAATGATAGAGTCTCTTGCTTAAAAATGTCTCATTAGTTGAAACATGCATACTTTGACATCTGGTATATCGTTCTAGCATAGCAGTATAACCGTCATATGAAGCACTTTTAAACTGATTTGCTCTGTTTTTCACAGGCATGAGTGGCCTACATGTGTGATGTAGTTTATAAAGTTGCATGTGGCTGAAAGCTGATACCAGATTCCTCAAGTGTTTCTCAGCAGTCAAGGACGTCTGCCCCGCGCACATATATAAACATTTTGTGGCTCTCATGACCCAAACGAAAGGTACTGTATGTCCGTCTCATTCAGCCTTGAGTCCACTGTCAGGCATTCAAGACAAACTCCTTCATTTCTTCTTGCATTTAAGCAAGCAATCCAAAATCGGCCTATTTGACTGATTAAAGTGCATCTCCTCTGTGGCAATGTGACAGGGTCCTACAAGATCTTTTTTTTTTTAATGTGACGAATCAAGAAACTGAGAAAGTCAAAACCGTATGGGTTGACTTGAGGTTTTGTTAAACCTTTAAGAAGATGACAGAGTTGATCTGAAAATGAAACATTTGGCTTTACAGAATTAGGGAATGGTATGGTGGCCAATTTAAAGCCTATGCCTTCGATAATAATCCCTTCTTGGCTTTTCATATCTCCCCTTTAGAAGAAAAAAGGTTGTAATTGGTAACACTTGACAAACGCCAACATAGACTATTTACTTTTGCGACTGCCAACTGTTAGGCGCCCCACTGGAGATGGAGGATTATTCCTGTCTGGATTCAAATGCTTCAGTTGTTAGTATCCAGTATAGTAATTTATGCAGGTGGATTTGATTTAAACATTTCTTTTGTTCTACATTTCAGTTGCCAGTCAACTGCGATAGATATAGTTTTTCTATATGAATTGTGCACTTTAGTGAGTGAACAGTTGTTTTGTAAATGAAAATCTCATTTAAGGTTATTAGTAGATAGTATATGAAGATTTCATTTTCTAAAAATTATATTTAGTTGTGGCATTTTGTATCAAACTGCACTTAACGTTATGTGATCCTGAAAAGAAATGCACCAATTAAATACAGAGGCAAAAAAGTCATGCCAATGATGCACTGCGATCAAGTAATCACCTTTATTTTACTATTATATTCCTATAATAATTTAAATTAGTTTTGTATTTTAATAATAATTCCAGTTTGCATTGAAATTTAAAGTTTAAGTAATTTTGTTGTATTGTTGTGATTTTTATTAAGCCTTTTTTTAGTAATTTTAGTACTTTTAACTTTTTTTATTTAGGTTTTTTTTCCTTTTTATCTAATATTTGTGTTTTTATTATACTGCAGCTACATTTCATTTTGTTAAAAGTGTTGTTTTTATTTTATAGTTAAGTTAACAATGACATTTACATAATATAAGCGAGTACTTTATTTGTGCATCTTTCACAGTGCTTCATTAATTGTAGTTCATTCTAAAGATGTGAGCAGTTCAATTTTTTTTTTCAAAATTAATGTTGCAATTCACATAGTTCATGTCTATAACACCTTTTAAATATATATTTATTAGGGGTGGGCATAGCTAATTTTTTTTTTCTAGATTAATATGACTCATTTGAATTCTGCCAAAGGCATTCAGAGTATGTGTGCTACCTAAATAATGACTAAAAGTAAAGCCCTATTCGGATGGGATTAGTTTACAGGGGGTCGTTAGAGAATGTTTTGTTTCACAGAAGTACTTGGTGATTTTAATCCCATCCGAATCTGCCATGTCTGTGTTTTTTGTCTCACAACCTCTGTGATAGTTCTAGAGTCTGAATGCGATGTCTGTGATATTATTTTTCACAACGCGTTTCCTTGTGTGTTTTGGCCATCTAAGCCGTAGATGCTCTTACCACATGCACGTTAATTATATTTTGATATATAAAATAAATAAATAAATAAATACAAATAAAGAGCCAGATCATGTAAACTGTTAAGAGCAGGAGCAGCGCACGCCGTTTGTGCTTTCATAAGAGTTAACGCAGCACGTTAACGCCGATAACGGAAACCACTAATATATTTCCTTATACATATAAAATCTAATAGTGCCTTAAACTGGGCCCAAAATCACTGTTGCTCAATTTCCAACTTTTCATCAGCTGAAGGACAGAATCATTTACTCGTTTTGTGGTCTGGTGTATCAGATCATTATTATTCAATTGCTGCTTCTGTTTTGGCCTTTAGAAGAATGAAATTGGGATGTCACAGCAGTGAGGTCATGCCAACAAATCCCAGGAGAGCAGAAAGTGCTCATCACACGGGTGTACAGATTCGGATCCCCCGTTCCTCTCTTTATATCCTTGCACATGCAGGACATGAGGAACACAAAATTTGCCAGAATTGCATAACATGCTATATTTCCAGGGCTTTCCTCACAGCGTTTGTGACCTGTGGCAGAGCTGGCGGCGCTCAACACACAAGCGCTCGTGTTCTGGCCTGAAGCCAGCAGTGGCGATTTACCACACAGGAGTAAATGGGGGTTGGGTCGTGCACCAAGATGCTGTTTGCACCTCTTTTGGTGTGAACAGTAATGTTGCAGTAGTGTTGATTGACTCCCAACTGCAGATTGCACTTCCTGTAGACGTTCTTGTGATCTTAAACGAACCGAAACGCTGATATATATTATATAATTTCCTGGTGTGCATATTCCACGTTACCTCCATCTAGATATGGGATGGAGCAGATGAACTCCACCCAGGGGCCTTTATTCCAGCAATGAGGCATGGATTATGCGGCAAGGTCTCATGGGTAAGGCTTTGGCAGCATGATAAAGGTCATGAGCCCCCATGCAAGCCTGCCCCCTCCATACAAGATCAAGAATTACTCCCATGGCAGGAACTATCATCATGCGTCTATGTTCAGATTTATCGAGCGCAGCTAAAGATGGCTTGTTTTTCTGCCCCAATCCATGCATTCACTTAAGAAGACACATTACTGGCCCAGTTTGCTTGTGTTCCACGATGTAAGAAGCTACTGGGAAATTCATCATGTTGCCAAGGACCAGCTGAAATGTTATTGTTGCAGAAGAAGGTGAATTTAAAAAGGAAGACGAGTGCAAGCCGAATCCTTGAGAACATGCTGAGTTGATCTGTTGACTTTGGGGAGGCTTCGCTTCCTCCGACTCAAAGCCAGATCTTCCTATTTTCATAGTCAGCTGACATTCAAATAATGCTTTTCTCGGCTTGGATGGAATAACTGTTGACCACTGTCTTGGTGACCTAGAAACCAAAAAATTCCCACTGACATCAAAGAGAGAGCCTTCCAAAATATACACATTCATACAGATTCACCTCTCGAGTATCCACAGGCCCTTGCTGCCCATGGACATCAAACAGACTTGAAAGAGACTTCCTGACCCTGATGGGACTTATTCATTGTTCAAGTTCCCGTTCCTGATTCCGTTTTCTTCAGTTTTGTGTCTCTTTGCCTGCATTGTCAGTATTCTCACATGTCTCATATGATAACTTTTTGATCAGCTAAAAAACAATCCATACCAGCTGATAAGAGGGGAAAACAACTGAACAACACATTCTGATGTAAAAAAAAAATCAGACTGTAGGTTTTCATTTATTTTTGTTTTACAGATTCTGATCTGGATGCAAACATTCACATAATTGTAGCATGATTCACAATGTTTTCCTTTGTGCGCAAAATCTTAGTCTGTTTTTCACATCCTCAGTTTAAAGAACAACAAACATTTGCATACAGTAGATTGCTTTATTGAGTTAACAGTGTCTGAATCAGATTGCAAGTGGGCTGTAGAAACTACCAATAATGTGTATATATATATGAAACATTTCAACAGCACGTTTAAATGTTATGCACGCACAAAAAACCTAGAACACAACATGGTAGAATTGCAATCTTTTCTTAGATGCTATATACAGTAGATACTCATAAAAGAAGTTATATTCATTAGCATTATAGTTACTGTATTAATCTTACAGTGGCTAAAATGCTTTAAATTGAACATTTTTTATTTTATAATCATATTTGCCTTTATTTTTCTTTGATTTTAACAATGTATTAGTAAATGTTAAAATGTACTAAGATTAAGAACTGCTTTAGAAGGATTTTATCAGCAGTTATGATGTTAGCTAATTAATGTTAATACAAGAAACTCTATTGTGAAGTGGTACAATATTTTTCATCCCATTTTTAAATCAGTCTGTAATTTTGTCAAATAATTCAACAAACATGAGAAATGTTTAAGATACTCAAATTGGCATTGCCCAAGAAAATACAAAATATGATCAGGTCCAGGTCAAAAGTCCAGGTCCATTGTGGCACCATCCCAGCTTTTGCACCGTTTTTTTTCTGACTAACAATGAAATTGACCTCCATAAGGAGTTGACCCTTTTATTCCTTGATGTTTCCCGCCATAATTTCCAAAGAATGTAAACACCAAAGCTATAAAAAAAATACAAACAATTAACAAGCAAACTAATGAGAGTGAGAAGTGTTTTTTTCCCTCCACTTTAGCAAATGTGCTCACCCTTACAAGCATATACTTTTTCCTATCTCCCTCTGGATCTCGTTTCTTTTCTTTTTTTAAATATATTCCTGCCAGATGTAGTTCAATGAACAAATATGAAAGAATCATTTTGTAATATCACATTCCAGTTCAGTTCAGGCTTGTCTTGAGCACCCTCGACTTTAGTGTAACATTACTTTCAAAAGAATGATTTCACATACTTTACAAGGCGCTAAATAGCGAAAGGTATTAAAACCACTAGGGGCATCAAATAAAATGTTGACCATTGAGTACAGAGATCTCGTGTCTCAGTGCAATAACTGTCATAATCATAATCCGGCTCTCTCTCACACCTTATTGTGTCACGTCCATTAGAGAGGGCAGAACTCAGGCATTATTTGCGTGGGGTGAACTAAGCCCAAGGAGTTGGTCACATGCCGCGGTAGGGTTGGGTCCTGTTGCTGCTCTGGACTGCAGATGTTGTGTTTTCTAACAGCTGCTTCTACAAAAGCTTGGGGAGTGGTGGCCCTTCATTTGAGTTGTGTCTGAAAAGGAATTTAGATCCACCAAACATTACTTTAGCCAATTTTTCCGCAAGCCCAAACAGGAAACGGGCACTAATTCGTCATGTGCATTAGTTAAAAAGACTTGCTGGGGTTGTAATGTAATTGAGATTTTTGGCATAAAGGAGAGGAGGGACCTCCCCATGAAGCTGCAGCTTGTTATGCAAAAGGTCAGGTTTGAACACGATAGAAGTGGGCATGGCAGGAACAACTGGGGTTGGCAGGTCACCATGTAGGCTGGCACGCTGCCCTGCTGGCTTGGATGCTGCTCTTTGATCCTTTGCACAACATGTGGAGCTGATGGTACCCAGAATTCCCCTGGGAATACTGTCTGCTGGTGGAAATATGGGTAGCATCTGATTTCAGGATTCTGCCCCTCATCTTTGTCTTTTCCGTGATGTCTGAGCACTGTATTCCTTTTATTAGCTTTTTTAAGATCTGAATATTACGTGGCTCTCCATGTTGTCATGTTGGAATCCACTTTTTGGGTTTGTTTTGTGGTTTTAATAAAGACTTATGCATGTTTTCATAAAATTTGCTGGCAGTAATGGCAACATCGTTTCTCAGACCGCTCATCTGGGGTCTAAAACTGGCATTATGGTTTACTGAAGTCAGTCTCTTGATAGTTTTGCACTTGTATTGGAACATTTTTCCTTAGAGCATGTTTTCAGATAAATTGTCCTGACGTTGCATGCATATCGATTTTTTTCAATGCAAGTCGTGATGATTTGAGAAGGCTAAATTGATCAGTCATCCTTTATGATCAGCTCACTGTCTGCTGCTCGGTACTTTAAAAAAACACAAACTTATATTTAACGAACAAAAAATGTCTAAATTAGCTAAATAAAAAAACTATTTTAATAGCTGAAACAGCAGTTATAAGACATTTTTCCTTAGAGCATGTTTTCTGATAATATCAAGGTAATATAAATAATTCAATAAATTCAACTCAAACTAGCATTTCATGTTTCTTTTATTTCATGAAATAATAACAATGAATGTTGTAAACTGTATCTTGATACATGACTTCATTTGTATCATAATACTGTAATTACCAATTATAACAAGTTTAATAAACTTTTCATGAAAAAAATGAAATCAGCCTGTGTTTTACTCATCCTCGAGCTATTCTAGGTGTATATGACATTCTAAGACTATCTGAGTTATATGAAAAATTGTCCTGACGTTGTGTGCGTGCCTTTAAGAAGCTTTATTTTATACGTGTTTTGGACTGTTGAACAGAAACAGCCACCCACTTCAATACCAGATCCCAGAACAATTGAATTTGTCTGATAGAAGAAAGTTTTATACACACAGGATGTCTTTAGGGTGAGTAAATAACAGGATCGTATTAATTTTTGTGTGAACTAACTAGAGCCCTGCACTTTTTTACGCAACTCGGGCCGGATGAATGAGTTCTTGTTTTCGATTTTTTTCTATATTTATTTCGTTAAGTGTTAATTTAATGCTTTCTGTAGATAAATTAATCGTGTCTTTTTCGCTCGGCTTCGGTTCTTTTTTGTGAAACGCTCCTGTTCAAGACGAGAAGGCATAACGCACTTGTTTTATGAAATACCGTTTACTGTCAGTGCACACAAATAAAAGTAGACCCTTTACAGTTCTGAATGACGTATTACTCCTACCTTTACCAGAGAAAATTAAGGCGAAGGCTATAAAATCCAAGGACTGGCCCGAGCCATGTCCTGCAGAACGCGCTTTATAGCGTCACTCTCTTAGGCAAAGTTACATCTTTATTGTGACAGGATTTGACAGATTATCTTGCGTGACTCTGTGAGTTCGTCTTTATTTCTTAAAGCCAAGCTGTATAAACTACATATCAGTCATTTGTGTAACACATCTAATTTGTGCATTAATAGCTTTTGTGTTAAATAAAGTCTACTAAATATAGCAAAGCAAGTAAGTATACTTTACCTGTGCACGCAGTTGTAGTTTCCCCTTAGACGCCGTGCTGCAATGGCGATCATGCGCGTAATTCTAAAAACGTCCACAAGATGGCGGCGTTTATCGGGGAACCCGATATTACAAAACCGATAACCGATTATGGTAAAATTCTTAAATATCGGCGAAAATATCGGGAAATCGATATATCGGTCGATCTCTAGCTGGCAGCTCACGTGCATGAGTGTTAAAGTTGCACCTTAATAAAAAGGCTGATTGGCACAAAGTATTTTATGTATTTGGAAAATACAAAATACATTAGATTTTCCACAAAAGCCTTTAAAATACAAAATAGTATTTTGTATTTCAAATACGTATTTTAAATACATTTATTTAAAATACTGGCCTGATTAAATGTTTTCAAGAATTTCCTTTTTCGTGCAACTGTTCCTCTGTTTAATTCATTCTAGCTGACATAATGTACAGTGGCACTATTGACTGCTGGAGGAAAATTGCACGTGATGAAGGTGCCAAGGCGTTCTTCAATGGTGCCTGGTCCAATATTCTCAGGGGGATGGGTGGAGCCTTCGTCCTGGTTCTGTACGACGAGCTTAAGAAGATCATGTGACATCATATAAAATTCATTATTTAAAGAAAAGTTGTGCATTCTGTTATACTTGAAGCTTGAATACTGTTGTGCTAGTAGTTATAAAAAAGATAATACTTTTCTTTTCTTTCCTTGTTTAATTTGAATTAATTTAATTTAATTTACAATACCAGAAGCTGAGCTATATTTATATATTAACTGTGTTTTTGTTCAATTTTAGCCTAGGTTTGGAAGCAGCTTTAGGGAAAATGTTTATGATTAGAACTATGGGCTTGCTGTAACCTGCAACTTACAGTTTAGTGGGTCATCTGTCTAAAAGTAATGTAGCATTGATGTTAAGAATGAATTTTCTGTCCTAAATAATCATGTTCCATAACTGACATTTAAATGACTTTCTGTCATGACACCTAAATCTCTAACTTTAGCAAATATATTTGAACTATTAGTTTATTTATTATTATTACTATTATTATTATTATTATTAGTAGTAGTAGTAGTAGTAGACAGTAAGTAGTATTGCAAAAGTAGTGCCTGCACCTTAAACACTCCTTAAATCTTCCATTGGTCAGACAAACACAACAAAGTAGCATTTTTGAACTGATTTCATACACAAAAATACTAGTGGATTTCTGTATAGTCTCTTAAAATAAATGTAATAACCAGTGCATGTCCATGTAGTTGTTTGGTAAATTCCTGTGGAGACTTTTCCTGATTTTTCTTGAGATCTTGATTTATATGCAAGGGATAATGTACATTAAAACCCAACACTAAAAAACATCTTTGTGCATTACGTTATTTATTTTATGTAGTCGAGCAAAATAAAAATGTATAAATGTTTCATACTGGTTAAATATGTTACACAGAGTAACGGAGCTGGTAATTTAATCAGTCTGGATCATTCTTAGGCAACCAGGTATTGAACAATTGCCAGCAGGACAACAAGAAGTAGCAGAGCTGGTGTGACAATCCTTTCAGCACTACTTTGCACATCAAGTGATGTTCCTCCACCTAATAATTAGTAGACAAAAGGCAAACTGTTTAGTAATTGGTGCATGGATTATTTCTTGCTTGGAAAAATGTCAATGCTTTGTGAAAGATTTTTATTATTTTTTTTATATAAAATGAAAAATAAAGTATTTACTCACTGGATTTCAAAGTTGAAGACATCACATCTACCCAGAACACAGTGCGCTGCTGGGCTACAGTGGCCCTAAGGTATATGTGGACAAATATTAAAGTGTTTTGATAAACTTTACATTAATTACTTGAGGATGGATTATTATTATTTATTTTATTGATTATATAATATTAGCATACAAATGGCTATTTTGCACAAATTTACAACGTACATCATCAAGTACAGTCATGCAGTATGAATTTCACTCTTACTTAAAGAAGACATTGTTGGCTGTAGCTGGTGGAATCCAAGTATAGACGGTGAAGTTGTTTTTTACTCCGGTGTTGGAGTGGGTGATTGCACCATTTTGGTTTCCTGAACACTAAGGAACACAAACCTTCAGAAACTACAAATACCACATTTATAAAACTTGTTGTAGGTATACCAAATAACACATTTCAGAATGTTTTGTTATACCAACAAACACAGTCTAATGACCAATTAAACCAATGTACGTACAAGGTGGAAAAGTTGTGTTATTTACACAAATTTGTACAACCATGTGATTTTGTGCAATTTATCTAAACCCCAGTGATGGGTAGGTTTAGGGGCGGGGTTGGGTGTAGGTCATTCATACAAATTTATATGTGTGAGGTTGTACGAGTTTGTATGAATAAGCCACCTCATAACGTATGTACGAATTGCTGTGAGACTGGGCTGGTTATACCCTGACAACAAAAACAAGGATTCTGTCTTATAGAACGACGAGATGCCCCCAGTAAAAATTTGTATACTTCAAGTTCAAGTATATTTTTAATTTTAAGTATACTTTATGTAGCAAGTATACAAATATCAGTGTACTAGTAAGTGGACTATTTCAATACTCCTTGGGACATATTGGCCCACTTTTAGTACATAAACAGTAGTACACACTAAGTACACAACTAGTTTAAATCAGTTTTTTAGCTTGTTCTGGAACTACACTAAAAGTAATAGATACAGATAGTTTTCCAATTACATTATTTGTAGTAGCATTTTAGTACAATTTTAAGTATAGTCTCAGTAAAGTACGTTTAATAATTTTATACTGCAAGTATAATCGTAAGTTTTAAAGTGCCCCTATTATGCCATTTTAAGGGTTGCTAATATTGCTTAACAAGTCTCTTAAAACAGGTTTATATTTGTGCAAGTTCAAAAAACACTTTAGTTTTCTTTAAAATTAGGTTTAAATTTACCCCATTTCTAAATGATTCGTAAAC
>JAUCMT010000088.1:13523517-13562387 GCA_032357475.1 Enteromius thamalakanensis
CTATTTTAATAGCTGAAACAGCAGTATAAGACGTTTTGGTAGAAGGGGAAAAGACGGGCTCGGGTCGGGCTTGGGCTGGTAATTCTGATTAGCTGTCGGACACTGGCTGGGCTTGGGCCCAAAATTATGGATGGATGCAATATGTAGCAATGTTTCAATCTCCTGCAATGCTGCAACTTTGCAGCATGTGAATGGAACTCAATGGAACGAAAATGACCGTCTTTTAACTTTACGTTAATCATCTCTTCATTGACAGGCCTACTGTGTATTTACAAACTCTGAGTTACTCCGTCCAACTGGGTCAATGAGGTGTGAGTAGTTTCGGAAGGACTGTATCATTATCTCAAAGGGGCCAGCGCAAGGCAATGACCAGCACTGCCAATGATAATGCAAAAATAGGTAGCGGGAAACACAGGGTAACTTACAACAGAGAGAGAGAATACCTGTAAAATCATTAAGCTGTGGCTGCTTTTAAAAAAAGACATGCACCACGAGCTTACTGTAGGATCCTCATTGCTTTTAGGGTTAGTTTTACCTATAGTTGAGGTCATGAGAATGCTTCTTTCATCCTGCATGGCTGGAAGAGGTATGGACTATGAAGTCAGCAGCCTTCCTTCCTCTGTCTGTCGAGTCGTCTGGCACTCAGTGCCACACTCAAACAGAGGCTGATAACACTCTATTGACAAGGTGTCTGATTTGATACCTCGAGCCTTTAACTTATCATAGGCACTGCGATATGACCCAGGCAAACACTCTGGGCTCTCATTCTGTGTGTCAAAGGAGAGCTTGCTCATAGACACCAATTTACTAAATTGATTGTAATATTGAAAGTTGTTGAGACACTGAGCCTATATATATATTTATTAGTGCTGTAAAATGATTAATCGCATCCAAAATAAAAGTTTTTCTTTACATAATATATTTGTATGTACTGTGTATATTTATAATATATAAATACAGACACATGCATGTATATATTTAATGAAAATATGTTATGTTTGTATATTAAATATATTTATATATATAGTATAAAATATAAGAAAATAAATATATAAAGGCATTTACATGTAAATATTTTTATTATATACTGTACATAATAAATAAACAGCTTTATTTTGGATGTGATTAATCACGATTAATCGTTTGAGAGCCCTAATATATATATATATATATATAAAACACACTTAAGTTCTAAATTTGAACACATTTTCATTTTCATCACACATTTGCTATTAAGTGACTTAGAATACTAAATTGAAAGTTTACTCTTCTTTTAAAGTATAGTATGTCTGTAATAAGTACTAAAATGATGCTTAAGTGTACCACTACTTGATACTGGGGCTTCTGTATGTTGAACCGGCTGAACTCTTGTTCTTATTTGGAGGCCATTGATCAGTTCTAAAGATAAATCTATTTCAGGGGCATTGTGTGGGGCTCTTCACATCAACAACTCTCCCTGTGTCTCTCTGCTCATTTCCAGCTGCAGTGCTGCACTGCCTTCCATGTCCAGCCTTTACTTACAGAACGAAGACAGCTTGTCATTCTAAGTGTACCAATGTTGGCAGGTGCTTTATTGTGGTGCTCAGACTGTGACTGACCAATTTACTCCTCTCCATATCTTCATTTAGAACTCCCCTCCATCCAGGTGCATTTAAACGAACCATCCTGCAGTCTGAGGATGTTTCTGATGTATCCAATATCAGACAGAGATCAAGTCGAGCCAGACTGCATCTTCACTCTGACTGCAGAGTTAAGGGAGGAGCCGTGCAGAGTAGAAGAGCTGCAGCATCTCCCCTCAATGTGACCTCTGGAAGACAATGTGAGATCAGGCCGAGGGGAATATTAGCCCAGGTTAGCTCAGGCCAAGGTTAGTTTAACTCAGGGTAACTGAATGATGTGTTTTAGAGCTTGATAAAAAAAGCTGTTTTTACTGTTTGGATTTAAGGTTTTACAGTTAAGGTTTTTTGATAAAGATTGGTGAGGATGGGTGAATATTTGTTATTCTGTTACAACACCATGGAATGCACATGGATACATTTAGCATAGCTTAACTATTCTGATAGCTGACCCTCTTTTATTAGACTAAAGCCCCCATTAAAATCTAAGAACAAACTGGATTGCAATTGGTTTTTGAAAAAGAGGTGATGGGACTGAATTTAAAAAAAAATGAAACTGTGCCATTGTTCTCACACTAAATTGTCAAACATTTATTTTCACAGACAAGGGTTAAGCTAGTCCCAGACTAAATTGCATGTTTGAGCTGTCTCAGATGAAAATATCTTGCTCCGACATATCTTAAAACAAGTCAGTGACATTGTTCTGTGTTAAGATGCACACCTGTAATATTTAGGGATGCACCGTAATGAAAATTCTAGGCCGAAAACGAAACCGAAAATTTTGGATGCACTTAAAACCGATACCGAAACCAAAAATGGCTTCATTAAAAAAAAAACCTGTAGTCAAAAATGTCTTTGCTGTCGAACCCCCTCTTGAACTTTTGCAGAGCAAATGTTGCATATTTGAAGTGCTTCCAAACCGCCAACATACTCCGTGTTTGATGCGTAATGACAACGCGAACGAGACAGGAGGATGGGAGAGGCGTGACGACAATTTCGGCTTTTATTTTCGGCACTTTCTTACGTTTCGGCCGAAACCGATAATGCTATTTCGGCCGAAATTTTGGTGCATCCCTAGTAATATTTTCTTATAAGGCATTTTTGTAAAAGTTGCTTAAATATCTTAATTTAACTAATGACTAGTCCTGGCTTAATCTAAGACCCGTTTGTGAAACCGGGCCTTAGAGTAGTAGATTATTATTGTTTTTATTTTATTTTATTTTTTTGATTAGACGTCCCACTTTTGGAAAAACTTTTACACCCCCCAAAAAAATTACTTAGTGTTGGAGATCTTAAAATGTAAAATAATAATGTACAAAAACAATTTAAACGTATGAATTAAAATGTGATGCATACAGTGCATGTGGGATGAAAATTAGCAGTTCCTATACGTTTGCTAAAAAATACCAACAACAGTGAACGTTTTCTGCATTCATTTATTTATTTGTTAATAGTATTTGTTTAAACATGCAACTGAAACTGCACACCGTACTGTATATTATTTCAGTTTTCATTGTTTTGTTGAATAACGAAAAGCATATAAAAATTCTGTATTCGGACAGGCCTATCTTGCCGGTAAAATCCACTTTCTGACTCAACCTAAGTACATCAAGACAAGCAAAGGAAGTGCACAGAGAAAATACTTGCCGGGAGGAATGTGAAGCTCTCTGTTTGCATGCGAGTTGAAGTAATTACGCTGTTGACGTAGCACTGCTCCTGATAGGGAAATGTGATACATGGGTTATGAGAATTAGCAGAGCTTAAGCTGTCATAAAAGGCCTCAGTAACCAGATTAATGTTCTGACAAGACTGTCTGATTGTCGCCATAAGGCTAATGATTAAAGGAAAGAGGATGCTGTGTGTAGTCACTAAAAACATTTTTTTTTTTTTGCATCTCCGCCTTGAGTACAAGCTCAACTTTGGCCTCTTTTGTCCTGTCGTTTCTGTGGCTCTACGTGATGCCTTGATCTGCAGGCTGTTATTAATTTCATAAAAGGCTGTTAAATGGTCTGTTTGTTGGCACAATATGACTGGTCAGTATGATGGATTGAGGATTACATTAGAGTGGGTAACCATTCAGAGCTTCCTGCTATAAGTTATATCCTGTCAAATCCATTGTTCGGGAATCTTTCTTTGGTTTGTGAAGTACACTCACTTCTTCTCTGTTTGAGCACAGAAACGGCTCCCAGCCCCTCAGTCCCCAGAGCTGATTACAGAAAGCCCCTTAATGTGTATTGTAGGAGTCAAACAATGACATTTCCATAGTAGGAACTGTGACTTCCTGTTGATAAGCAGCCCGCTATTCCAAGCCAACTAGTGTTTATGTGTGTTTATGCACCGGGTGAAAACAATATCTCTTCGTTCGAGGAGAACAAGTGTTGGTGTAAAAATAGCGATGCGTGGTTAAGCATCAAAGGCCAGAAAATTCCTTCCAATAAACAATGTTTCGCGAGAACTCCACGCAAACAATTCAGTCCCACACATTTATTTCGAACTCAATTGAAATCTGTCTTTGAAGGATTTGTTTTGGGAGTATGAATAATGCTCCTCGCTCAAACTTTTCAATAGTGCAAACTACAGCACACTGTAACTTAGTTGTAGTTACATAACTGCAATTTTACTGATTCGCCTTCATTATTAGAGCGTAATTTCTACTGCAAGATCAAAGGCTGTTAATCTTGAAGATAAAAAAACAATGCTATCATATTTACCCAAAACATACTCTCAAAACACAAGATTTGCTTGGTTAAATGATACCGAACGAAAACAAAATGAAAGAGAAATACTACAAAAATGTTGACAGCTGGGGCAAAGGAGAACTGATATGTTTTGATGCTTAGCTGCAATTTGCAGAATAATTAAATACAATTAAGTTAAATGCCTGTATTGATTTCATGATTTGTGACCTTTGGCCCTGACTTTTTACTCCAGATAGTATTTAAAACATAAACCACAAGGCGTAGTGAAACATAATCTCTATTTGATGTGTCACTACTATCATGTGCAGCAGCAGCTGTCTTGTGCTACAGAAGACGGGAAGAAGTTGCTAGCTTACAAGCAGCTCTTTGAACTTGATGCAGTGATTTAACTGTTGAAATACACCCTGTTATCCTGTTCCTGCCTGTCTTTTGCTAAAGTGCATTTACTAAACATGTGTGGTAATAGAAGAAGATACTTAAAGGCAAAGGTTACGCTGCTATAACTGCACCCTAAATAGGTCAAGTATTAAAGAATTCATTGGGCGTTCTGATATGGTATACTTAACTCTTTATACTCACAATAGTAATTCTATCTAGGCCACCAGGTGACCGTAGCTTAATGTCCTTCAGGAGCGTGAAGGCCAGTGTTCCCTGAGGAGCATGTTCTAGAATGTGTTCCATGTTGACACTCTAAAAATAGAGCCTATTCCTGTCTAGTCGCTCACAGCACCCCCTCATCACTTTATCAAATAACTCCTGAGACGGGGTTCTGAAGGAGACGCTGGGGGTTCTGCCGTCCAAAAGAAGCGCGGTAGTTTAAGAGTTGACAGTTTGTGTACTCACAGCGCTGGTTTTTGGTTTCAGAACAACAGGAGAGTGGGAGAGTGCACTTCATAGAAAACTTCTGCAAGCTTGCTTGTTTACCGAAGCCAGTCAACCTGGGTAAACGTAATCCTGGCTTATCTTGTTTCATGTTTCCTGCTTTTCGTATTTGTTTCTGAGTTAGTAATTAATCCTGGGTTATATGAGCTTAACATTTCACACTATATATATTGTAAACCATAGCTTCTTTTTGCAATATTATGAGGGCTATAAACATAATTGGATTACCAAAAGAAAAAAAAAAAGATTTATATTTTAAATCTTTTAACGTCAATATTTAAACTATAATTAATATTTTATTTTCTCCAGTTTGAAGCTTATAAATAAACAAATTCTGTAAGCTTTTGGTGCATATGTGATTGGTTTTTGTTGTGTTTTCAAATTGTTATTCATTTTTTTTTGTTATTTTGTTATTATTAAGTTTTTCTTTTCAATTGTAACATTTTTAATACTTCAGCATAAATATTTTGATTTAATTTTTTAGCTAAACCTTTTCAGTTAATATTTATATTTTCTTTCAAATTAGTTACGCAAAAAAAATTGTCTTAGCTAATGATACTAACCGAAAAACATGAAAAATGTTGTACCCAGCATTTAAAAAAGGTGTTTATCTGCTTTTATGTGTTTTATCCACTGAAAAGCAAAGAAAAATAGATGAGCGTCCTGTCTCAGCAAAGGAGCATGATTATACCTGCCAACTGAAATTCTTTGTAGTATGAAGCATTGAAGAGTGTGTGTGTGTGTGTGTGTGTGTGTGTGAACTGTTGCTACACATCTCCCAGTCACTGATGAGCTGATGCACAGGCCTCAGGTTTCTCAGTTTGGCTGTTGATTGACTGAAGACTCGCTGCTCTTGCAGTCTGATATTTTAATCAGATGCTCTAATGAGTTAATGGACAACCAAGACAGGATGATGCCCCTAAACCCCAGCAGCAAGAGGGGCTTTCTTTTTCATTTTGATGCATGCTTAGTGTTGATTTCAGTGGTCACAAGTTCCAAACTATTGCGCAATCATGTGTGTGTAAGCCAGTCAGGTATCTGATAGCTGTTAAGTAGCTGCTACCTTCTGCTTATGGTTAATAGATAATACATACAGTATACCCACTGCTCATACTCACTCGTAAATCCATTTTCACTTATTTAATTATGCACTCATGCATTTATTCATACATTCATGCACTCACAATTTTGCTCATTTGTTGTACTTACACATTCACTTGTTAATTCATGCACTCATGCATTTAGGGTTTTTATTCATTCATGTACTCACACATTCACTTATTTATTGCACTCATGCAGTTACTCATTTGTCCATGCAATTACTTGCTCATTAATTCATGCAAATTTACTAACTCATTTATCATGCAATCATTTTTTCCCTCATTCATTGATGCAGTCACTCATTTATGCATTCATTTACTCTTGCTGCACTCATGCATTCACTTATTTATTCATTCATCAACATTAAGAATAGTGTGTTATTAAATGTTTCCAGAGAAAAATTATTTCCTCCCATAAAATGAACAGCTTGCTGAGCAGACATATCATTAAACATTAAATTTAAGAAATAATGCATTGTTAGGTATTTGTTTAGATTTATTAGTCATGCTCAAGTAATTTTGTTGAAGTCGTTTTTTGGTTTAAATGTGTCATCAGTTACTGTATTCATAACCATTTGAGTTGAACTTTTGACTCAGTGTGTGTATGTGAATGTCATGAGACTACTGTAAAATACAAGCGTGTCATTGGAGATGTGGAACTCTTCTCAAGGCATGTATTCTAGAACATCTATTCACATTGCTTTTTTTGTTTATCTTTCACTCTATACACCTGACCCTCCTCATTATTTATTTTTTTTGACACAAATGACTCCTAGAAACCCAATTTCACTAACAACTAATCAGACTCTTCTTATCAGCCTCTCATCACATTTGGTTCTGATTATCTGCATTGGATTTGATGCACTTGAACTTTTTATGATTTGATTTTGAACACCTTCAGACCAAATTTCAAAACATTAACCATGTCCTTTAGATCTTTTGATTCTGTATCATTTAGCAGTCCTGACTTGAAACACAAAACATTTATTTATAGCAGTTTATTTTTGTTACCAATTAATGTGCTATATTTTAACTATATGATATTTCTTTACTGGTGTCAGAAGAGACAATTAATAAATACGTAAGTTTTACCTCACTATATTGATTTTCTCAAAGCTTACCCAAAAATATACATCCTGTCATCATTTACTCATTCACAAGTTGTTCTAAACCCACACAAATGTAATTCTGCTTTCATTCTATGGTAGTCGAAAATACAATGTATCCAGCAACCAACCTTCTTCAAGATTTCTTCTTTGGTTTTCAGCAGAAGAAAGACAACATTTGAAAAACTTGAACTATTTCTTTATGAATGAGCTCCAATTGAGATACAAAAGATCTTGCAAATAATTCTTCATTAAATATATGGTGTTATTATATGAAGCCACTTAAATGCTGTGTCCAGCTCAGTTATAAAAGAGATCCATCTGACAATAAACCTCAGCACCCCCACCTCCAGCCTGCGTTCCTGGCTGTCTGGCTCAGTCTAATGTTCTTCCTGGCTGGATATCAGTGGCTAATTGCCAGTGATGTTTAGTAATTCTGTGCATGAGACAATGCGTCTGATATCCAGTGAACACGCTTTTTACCAGTCTCTTTGCCCCTGATTAACTTTGCATCTAAATAATCATGACCAACCCCTAGACTCTCTTTCATGTCGGTTTTCCCACGCTTGTCCTGGACGTGATCACCAGTACTGCAAGTCAGGACGCTGTAAATGTGTGTGTGGCTTCAAATCATCCCCCTGTAATTGGTGTTTCAGACATGAAAGGCATTGTGGGATTAGTCAGTTGCATGGACTCCTTCTGTGGCTGAGATGAATTAGAGTATATTAGAGCATTAAAGGTCATGCACGGATAACACAGCATTGCTTCACTTCCAAGTGAGGTTGGGTCAGGTGAGGAAGTCTGCAATGGAAAGGACCAATGTGTTGGAAAGACATACTTCTCCCAAATATGAGCAATCTGTCATCATTTATTCTAGACCTATATGACTTACTTTCTACTGTGAAATGCAAAAATGGAAATACTGAAGAATATTTCTGCTGGTTCCTCTTTTAGATTTGCAGAATGGGGGGTTTGAGCATCAAAAGGCCCATTAAAATGGTTCATATAAGCTTTATGTTAGTCTTCTGAAGTCATACAATATCTTCACACAGACCAAAAGTCACTGGTAATCCCTTCTAGTGAGCTGGTAACCTCCAAGAATCACTGAGACAGTGAGTTGAACTCCGAAACTGGATTAGTCAGTTTTGTGAAGGACGTTTTGCACTTGATCCACTGATTCATTCAAGAACTTTCTCAAAAGAATGATTCATTCACAAATGAGACAACACTGCTTCTTTTATCATTTGTGCCTAGGGGATCTAAGTTTTAGATTTTCAGTGAATAAATATTTTGGTCTGTTTCTCACAAACCTGTTGTATGACTTGAGAGGACTTTGAATATAGCAATTAAAGTAAAAAAATAAATAAATAAAATAATATCTCAAATGATGTGTAGAAAATCAGAATTACAATAAAAGGTGTATTGCGTATTATTCATTATGAAAACTATTCAAATGGTATCCTTCCTTGTAAAAAAATAAGTGTTTAATTGTACCGAATGTGCTCTGACACCTGATATCTCATATCTTAAACATATATTTTTAATAAACGGGTCACTTATCTATAGTAAGACGAGGAGATCCAGTTTGAAACCCATGTAACTAGGGTTCAACAAAACAGTTCAATCTTTGTAAAAGAAAGTTGAAATGGCAATGGCACAACAGTGTTGTTATATCAGTTTAGCATTTGTTAACACTATCAATTTAGGCTTGGATTTGTTGAAGGGCATTTATCCAACATGACAGAGCAGTAACTTTTAGCATCAGTCCACAGATACTTCAATTCTGAACCGCTGCAATACATACCTATATCAACTTAATAACATGTATCAGGCTTCACATATTGAACCTGTGTTTTAGTGCCACTGTGGCAGAACGTGCAGCAAGGCACATAAAAACAATGTTGCAGAAAACGTGCACAGAGGTACATATTTTCAGATTGATCTGAAAACACTGAATTCTGTTCGCACTGTGTATTATTTTTTTAAATAAAAATGGTATCTTTTAAAAATGTTAAAAGTATGTTAAAACCTGGTAATTAATCACAGTCAATATATGCAACATCTATGACATCGTTTTATGTTAACTACTGCTAAAAATTGCTAAGATGCGAGAGTTTTATTCCCACTGCATTAGATAACTCTTGCCAGTTGTCTTTTCTGGCATTGCTTTTAGTGGTGTCTTGTTGTGGTCAGGGTAGACCAGCGTCCTCAGCTTCTGTTTGTCCTGTGACTGCAGCTGTTCCTGTGCCCCGCACCCCACCTTACTACAAGCAGCAGGAGCAGCCAGAAACCAGCGGCTATGAGAAACACCCAGAGAGGATGCAGAGGGCTTAGGGTAGGTGATGCGTGTGGAACTGAGACACCTATCACTGCCTCTGTGGAAAGAATGAATGATTAGCCCTCTGCGTCTCCTTTTGTGTCAGATGGCAGCTTCTCAACTCACACTTGATAAAGGGGTGTGCAGTGCTTGTCAGGAATATAGTAGCACAGGCCCCCGATGTGCTTCACAGCGGCACCTATACAGTGAAGGGCCTGAGTGGCAGAATGGGGGATATTTCAACACTACGAGACTCGGGCTGTCAGAGTTAATGAACCCGTTCCTGTCCCTATTTGACAGTAAAATGTCCCCTATAAATATAATATATGCTTAGTCGAGGATATTTGGTCCATGCTCATCTAATGCACATCTTCCAGTGTTGACTGCTTGTGTCAGTGTAGATTTACTTACTGTACATGACAAGCAAACACACAATTGATGATGCATTAAATGAAGCATACAGTCAAAAGCATTTGTAAATTAATACAATAATTTAGAATTTTCTATATTAAAGCGTTACACACTCTTTTATTTGCACAAAATATGCTTTTTTTTTACATTGTGTGTCTACAAATAGTTAAATCAAAACCTGTGTGTATCATTTTATTATTTTAAAAAACATTTAAACACACATTTTTAAACTAGTATTACTGTCCTTATCACAAAATCTGACAAGGCACATTCTGGCTTTGTATATTAAAATATTGCACCAAAGGGCCAACATTCGTCTTTTTAAATTTGCGTCACTTCTGACTAATATTAACAGCATTTTTGTGCAGGCAGAGCCCTAACCATAGGCCAAGTTGGATTTGAGTCGTTGGTATCAGGGCAAAATTTACTTTGTCTGGCAAGGGTCTAGCTCTGCTGAAGAAAGAGGATATCATGTACCCGCTTCAGTTGCTCAGAAGAATTAATAAGGTGATGCAGCCAAGACGGAGGCCGGAAGCATCTCTAAATAAATAACAGGGTAAATAAGGTGCGATTCCCATAAAAGGTGGGAAAAACTCTTCTGGTTCCAAGGCTGTGCTGAGCAAGAAGAGAATTGGCACCGCAACAGCAGGACTGCCCGGAAGATAAGAGTGGGGATTTCTTGCTGAATGGTCATTGGGAGGGCTTCTCCAAAACCGGTGACTAGGTTGTGGGGTGACTAGATTGCTGAGCAAGACGAGAATAGGAAGTAGACCTTTTTATTTTTACCATCCAAGAGCTTGGAGGAAGACGCAACAGCCAAATGCAGGAGAAAGTGCCAACACTGGAGGTTGAAGTTGGCTCTAGTGTCTGTCAAGCAGACAGTACATTTAGTGGAAGCAGCTGTAGGAAAAAAATATGCTTTTTCTATTTGCTTTCCACTCTAAGAGCAAAAGGTACAAAAGCTGTCACTGGGGCGGTGCGGTTTCAAAAGAAAGTAAATTGCACAATTTAGAGACTAAAATGTACAATTTAGGTAATATTCACCCTTTAGGCATGAATAAAGGTGTACCTTTTACAAAGAATCCTCCCAAGTGACAGCTTTTTGCACCTTTTCTCCTAACATTTATTAGAATACTCTACAAATTATTAGAACTAACAATAAAGTAGTTGGAAGTGATTATGCATTTTAGTAATATGTAAGGTAGCACTATTTTTATTAAGGGCCAGTGTTTTTTTTTAAGGGTGGATATCCCATTTATGAAGGTGTTTTTTATTAATAGTTAGTAAGTTAGTTGTTAGTTTAGGTATTGGGTAGGATTAGAGATTTATAATAATGTTATGTATAATAAGGAAATAATATGTGCTGAATTAGCAATAATAAATGGCAAGAATTTTAGTAATATGCATGATAATAAGCAGATGACATCATAAAATAGTGTTACCAAAAACACTTTTATACATTCATGTTGGATGCTCAAAATTAAGTTTAATTCAAATGACTAATATTAAAACGAATAACATATGTAAAGGTGTTTTTGATGTTTCAAAAATTGTTGGATGAAATAAAATATAAACTATAAATTTTATATATAAATCATTCACATACAGTATACTCATAAACATTCTGGAGTAGTGTTTCCCCTCAGAATCAGTAATGCTAAGTTATGCAGCTTTGTTCACATGAAACAGATATTTGACCACTGGATCAATACAGTGTTTGCAGAGGCAAGAAATACTAACAACATAAGCCTATTAAAATAAAATGTAACGTAACCTACTGCAGGGAGGTTTTTATCTCCGCATTTTAAATATCTTCTACGTTCTTGTCCCCTAATTTTGGATAATTTCTAACCTTGGTGGAAAACCGAAAAGCTTTTACTGCCGAATTTTGATGTTTCATACCATCCTGGACTTCTTTCAAAGAAACAGCGAGAAGCCAGAAGACAGTCTGTCTCTAATTGTTATAGCCGTGCCAGTCCAGGCAACACCAGCAGAAACCCTGATGAGGGTGTAGATGTGGATGAAGCAGAAGGTTTTACTGCCCTGAAGCTACATCATTATGTCAAACCGAGTTTGTGTGTGTGTCGGCAGTGTGGAACAGAGCCAGTCGTTTGAGCGTGCGTGCGTGCGTGCGTGTGTGCGTGCGTGTGTGAGGTATTAGGTATCATGCGTGTCAGTTGTGTACTGCTGGTTCAATCCTGTCAAATCCACACTGCCTCCTGCTGCCCCCTGCCGGTCTGTGTCACATGTTCAGAGAAACAGACTAAAGGCAATCTTCTAGTAACAGCTCATGACTAGGACTAGACAGTATTAATAAGTTGTGGTCATGGAATAATTTGTGAGGCATCGGGAAAGTACTCAAAGAAGCTTGAGTCCTGGTTTCTTCAAATAATGCTTGGACATGCATAGCTGGAGGCTGGCAAGCAAAGTTACTTCAGAAATATCTGTCACGTTGCCAGTAGTGGAAGCATATTCATGCTCAGGCAATGTTTCAGCCAGCCAGTGACACTGACTAAGCTGAAGGGCTGTTACTAGTCAGTTTAGCGGGAGGTGGGCTGTAGTTTTAATCATTACCCATCTGATTAGTCATGTACAAAGAGCAGGCCAATTAATGGGGTGTCATACATTTAGAGCCGTATTGTTTGTACACAAAGAATCCTTTTCTGAGACAACGTCATAAATCAGTCGGTGATGTCATCTAGTGACAATGCAGGACAATGTGGCTGTGTGACTGTCCCTCGGTGGACAGAAGAGGGAGGTGGTCCTGGCTCTCTGTGCCTTGTGGGACTGGCACTAGTATGGGTCCCCTAACAAGCTGTAGGCTAAGTGCATTATTGATAATTAAACTTTTTGTAATGCCTTAAATTTGAAATGTTCATATTTTTGTTTTGGGAGTTCCCAATAATAGATTGACATACATGCGCGGGCAAAGCAAAAACATATATATAATGATAAAATTATCCTTTGTTGCTCGAAAACATTTAGTAGAAAGTACTCTTCTAGCAGTATCACTATGGTGACATCATTTATGATGCATGCATCTCTGAATGTTTTGGAAAAAAGTGGATGTACAGTAGTTTTCATGGTTCTTTACAATGTGTTACTGGTACAAGCATCTGCACACATCACTTTAATTTATATGAAATGACAAAATGCACTAAGGAGAAAAAAAAACATATGTAAAAAAATTAGTTTTTAAAGCTTTTTTAACTACCGCAGTATACAGTATATTTGACGATTTTTTATAGAGAGATAGGTCATTCAGCTTACTAATTATGCTCCATATATATGGAACGAGCTTTAAGTTACATTAAATAGGAAACCTGTACCATCTATCTCTAAATAAATAAATAATTAATATCATATGCATTTTTGTTACCTTACTCAACGACCCCCAAACCATTTCCTCAACGGTTGGTTTTTCAAACCCCTCCTTTGCAGTAGGCTATTAAGGGTCTCATTTTGTATTTCATCATGCCTGTGCTGCTATAAACGCAGCACCTTGTGGCAAAGAAGGAATTTGCGTTTTCATTCAGACCAACGGGAAAAGACCAAAAAGTGGCTGGGCAATATGCTAATATTTTATGTTGATAGGGATTCGTTTTAAAAACGACTCATTTCAATGATTTAGATTCGACTCTTTCTTTTGAGAAACAGCAAGTTCAAACACGTTCATTTTCAGATTTCAAACTTTGCAGGATGTTTTTATTCAATTAGAGATGTTACACACTGCATCAAAGTTCATTTTCGAAAATCCACGATAGGCACTTTAATGAAATAATTTCATAAATAAAATATTTACAACACATGTAAATTGTTCCTCACAAATACATGATTTTGTAAACTTTGTTAATCAAAACATGTCTATACCTTTTATTTCTTGAAACTTTCATTTTTACGGTCCTCGTGGTGATTGTGCGATTGCTTGTTAGCACCTTCAAGGTCCTTTTTCATGTCTCAGTACCCTGTACAAGCATGGCAATCTCTTATCCGGGTAATAGTTGGAGGATGGTCATAAAAAAGTTTCATGAAGTCTTAGTAGTTGTCATTTTTAAAATATTATTTGGAGATTTGAGAAGGAGCTATGAACCCTTTTTCATTCCCTGTCAATCTTCTTCACCATCTGAGCACCTCTCCTTTCTCTTGTTCTGTTTTTTCTTTTCTCTCTGGGTGTCTGTACCGGCACAGGATGAGACTGGGAGCAGGGTTGGGCACTGATGTGTGCTTAATCGCCCCTCCCCACCTCTATGGATCAGCGTTCCACATGGTTAATGCCTGACCTCCTCATGGTCCGCGGCTCACTCCTTTATCAGCCCTCACAATACCTGACATTCATCTGACATCCCGCCTTTATCCCATCAATATTGCCCTTCAAATCCACATTGTCCTCAACTCTATTCCTTAAAATTGCCTCAACTACCTATCGCATTAGCCCACAAGAGCTGGGGGTGGGGCTGATGTGACATAAGTCTCCAGTGATTAAATGACAAAGATTTTAACAATCGAAGCACTAGGTCTAAAATTTAGGCTTCAAATTCATCCACAAAGCTTCTAACAGTTATTTTTAGATTTAGATTAGGAAATTCTTCGAAGGATGTTGAGTATGATGCTGCTGAGCACCGCTGTCACATGTTGATGGCTTGTTTTCGGAGCGCACTCATTGTTGGGGGGATTTGCTCTGGTGTGGAGTTCTCCGCTAGCTCACTGCATCATGTTGGGATTGCTGATCTCTTTTTCCTGATATTGGTTTCCTGTAGGCTTATGACCTACACACAGGCCCTGTCCTCCGTCCGGGCCTCTCCTGTATCCAGCCGCTGGGAAAACAAAACATGGGAGATCCAGGGCTCCAATCAGCTCCAGCTTTGGCTTTTAGACAAGCATCGATGTAATGCCTTCGGGAGGTTGTGTGGATAACGCACATCATAATGACACATGTTATGCTTTCAGACTGACTCAGAGATCAAATACTTCTGTGTACTTGTTAATGGTTAACTTTAAAAAAAACTATCTAATTATATGTGTTCATTATTCAATATTAATTTGCTAGTTTGCCTAGTTTTACTATTTATTAAGTGATAAATTTGTACTATGAAAGCATAGGAGTACATCACAATGAGTGCATATAAAAATAGTTTTTAGTGCTTTGTAATGTTTTACTTTTTAACAGTGAGCCGATATTAAAAATAGCTG
This sequence comes from Enteromius thamalakanensis, assembly GCA_032357475.1. Lineage (NCBI taxonomy): Eukaryota > Metazoa > Chordata > Actinopteri > Cypriniformes > Cyprinidae > Enteromius > Enteromius thamalakanensis. The sequence continues at coordinate 13,538,839 of JAUCMT010000088.1, forward strand.
ATATAATAAGTTGATACTATAATATTAAAATATGGATTATTTTTGTTTATTTATTTTAAAGATTTTAAGATTTGAATACAGTATAATGTTCAGAATAAACATTTGGTTTCAGTAAACATTAAACATTTAGTTCTAATAATATTTTAAAATGTTTTGAAAGAAGTATCTAGCAGGACAGGTGTGCTACAAGCCCATATTGACCTTGAGCCATATCGTCCAATACCCACTAACAGGACTAGTCACAACTTTAAAAAAGGCAGGGAATGTGTGTGTATGGCCCACACTATCTCACAGTAACCTCATGGGGTAACATATGACTCTCCCGCTGGACAGATCTTCTGAGGCGCACCGTTGAAGTGTAACGGCACAGAGAGTCCGGCTTGAACTTTGACCCCTCGCTCCCCAGGAGCCTCAATTCTGTCGGAGCCGATTCAGCTCACACAACTCGGGGGCCTGTGGCTATCAATCAAACGCGGGGACGGGAACAGAACCGATGCACGTCAAGAAGCCATTTTAACTTGGCAGGTTGTAGGCCAGGACAAGCATATGGCCCATTTACTCCTGATGATGGACATGGAACACATCTGTTTGTTCAAGACAGCAAGACATGTCCCATAAGATCTGACAGGAGGGTGGAAGTCTTGAATAAGCCCAAGCCGACGCCTCAAGGGACAGGTTTCTTAACTGGGGGAAGGGGTGATTCTGTTTAGCCTTATAAAGCTTTCATGAAAACCCCCAAGAACAGAGGGGTCACGATATTGATTGAACCTATAAGAGGAAGCAGTTGTGACCTATAATTCTTGAGCTGAGGACGGGCGAGAGGGATGACACCAAGCTGAAAGGGTACACGTATACACTGTTGACTTCTCTGTGAAATGTGGACGGGCAGCTGAGATAGCGGAGACTGAACAGTGATCCCCACGTTACGTCTGGGACGGTTGGAATGTTTTTAAAATGGAGTTGTATTTGTCCATCTTGGTCTATTTAAATCCGCTAGGTGTGTTTAACTGCATGTACGCATGCTTTGAAGTCACCGAATGCTCTCTCTGACAGTTAATGTTGACGTCAGATTCTTGAACTCTTCCTGTAAGTCAGTGAACATATCAAGCACTTTGTGTGCCTATAGCTGTACACAGTGAGTGTAAAAGTAAAATTCATAAAAATGGTTCCTACAACTCCTGTGTCATGCAAAGCGGAATTAAGTGTCACATGATCCTTCAAAAACTAGATCCTTTTAATATGGTGCAACTTTTTGTGTTGTTATGAATGTTGAACATGTTAAAACCATGATACATCGTTCAAAGAGCAGCATTTATTTACAATTGGAATCACTGTATAACATTACAAATGTCTTATTATATTATTATTAAAAAATCTTACTGACCCCAAAGAGTCTTAAAAGTAAATTTGTTTATTGGCACCAATGGTTCTAACTTATTCCACAAAAGGTTATTTACAGTGGAAAAGAGTTATGTAGATTAAAATGTTCACACTAAGAAAAAAATGGTTATTGGTTCTGTGAGGAACATCTAAGTCTTACCATAAGAGAGATTTGTTTAAAAAACAGTAGTTCTTAACTTATCTAGCCTAATGACAGCTACATACTATTGACATACCAGAGTCAGTTAAATGGGAAAAGATATTTGATAAATAAATTAACAGTGGAGTGAAGGAATAGAGAAGACAGATGCAGAGAAGCCTTCTTATGGTGTACTCAGTCAGAAACCTGATCTTATTGTCTCCAGTGAGCTCTGTATAGAGGTCAATAGCTGCTTTCACAGATGTCCTGCCCTTTGACCTCTGCTGGACTCGTGGTTAGAGCTTTCCTGAAAAGCTGTTGTTAGTGGAGGCTGGGGGTCACCTTCTCCACAGTACTTAACCTGCAACAGCTAGTAAAATTTATACCCGCTTTTAACTGCTCGTAGAATCACTGATGGTGGCTTTTTAGCAGTGACCCCTACTCAGCTCAGTTTCCAGTTTTACAAATTGCTTTTACTTAGGAAAACCAAAACAATTAATGTGATCCCTTGTTTTAGGCTCAGTATTTGTCCACCAACAAACATTTCAAACAAATGCCGCTTTTTTCGTTGTGCTGCAGTACCTCCAATACACAACAGCATTTCTTTCTTTGTATTGGTTGAGTGAATAATTCAATGACTGGCTTCCAAAAATCATGGCTATAGACGGTTTCATCAGCCGCATGCGCTTGGCTTCTGGTGTGTGTTTGTTTATTAGTCCGGTTAGTGGCACCAGCTACAAAAAATAATTTACTTTAGATGGGTTAGCTGCTGATGTTACTGTTGAGATGACCGACAAACAATGCAAATCTCACACTACGCACATAAAAAAATTCCATCTGCTCCCGATTGAGGCGAGTTACCAGCAGCACATTATATTTATAATGATTCTGATCGGTCAGATCGCCTATCAATCAAGCTCTTTGCAAATGGTCAACTCGCAGTAGAAGAAAGAGTCACTGCAAAATGCTCATCACTATTGCACAGAAACTATTCAACTATGGTCTGGAAAAAGTCACCGTTTGTTGATTCAATCAGCGAAAAGTTTCATTTGATTTATTGCTCAATATAAAATAGCCATTTATAATTCACATACATTCAACTCAAGGACTGGATTTGACTGATGTGGTCCACCCAGTGTGGGCCGTGATAGACAGGAAGATGTTCACACCTTTTTGATAAACGGCTATGTCTGCACAGACTTGCCAGCACAGAGATCTGATAGCATTACAGCTGTGAAATACAGAGCTTGTGCAGAACTCTAAACTAATTTTATATGCCTCCTACTGACAAGCCCAACACTGCCATTTGCCATGCAATCAATCAAACGAGTACAAAGCATACAAACCTTGTATTTTTGCTGCTTATAAGATTATAGTTGTCTTGATTTGTGGACAAGTCTTATTTTGATTCGATTACACTTCAGCACAGCGTGAACCTTGCCAAGTGTCAATGTGATAAGGACAAAAACCACAATCATTGTTCTATAGCTGGAGCAGATGAAATTGGTGTGTGGTGCTGGTGATGTTTTTAGACCGCAGCATACTGTGTGTGTGACAGAATCTGCCAAGCAATACGCATCATTTATCTTTCACACATCCGAGCAGTTTCGCTTTCTGCTGTTGGGTTGCTAAGAGCTTCTTGCTTACATTAGCAATATTATTCTCCATTCAGAGCAGCGTTTCTTATAATCGCAATAATTCTATTTTTACTGCGTTAACTGCAAAAAATGTTGGTGAGGCATTAGACACAATGGACTCATATAGACCATATGAAATCACTCTCACACTATGATGTGGGAACTCTCAGCTGATGTCATCGGGTTTTATGGCAGCTTGAGTGTTAAGCCAAAGCTCTTGACAGTGGCGTCTCCGTGTTGAGGTTAAGACATTCTGAATATGGATGGAGACACTCTTATTTCCTTACTTTAAAGGAATATTTCACAGGAAATTTCAGTTATCATTTGCTAACCCTCATGTTCTTCCAGACTTGCATGACTGACTTTCTTCTGCGGAACATGGAGAAAAAAAAATATGAAGAATGTCTGAGGGTTTTTTCCCATGCAGTAAGTTGTGTTGTTTTGGACGACATTGGCTTTCATTATAAATGACAAAAACATTTCAAAATACTCTTCAAATGTTCTTTTTGTGCTCTGCATTAGAAAGGTATCAGTTAAATACACGTCGTGAGGGTGAGTAAATGAAGACAGAATCTTCATTACTGGGCTCCTGATGGATGAATTATGTCTTTCAATTCCAGGAAACACTATTTTCATAGCCTACACGCATTCATCTAAGAGAAGATGGTCTTGCTTGGCTTGTATTTGAAATGTGTGTGGGATGCTTGATTATGCAGACTCACTCAGAGAGCCTCAGGAGATTTAACCAGACATCCTCAAAAACACAGAGGTTTTGTGTCGGCAAAGCAGTGCCACTCTCAGACTAAAAAACATTGCATGCATAGTTGCATAATTGCATTTGATATTGAAGCGATTGTAAACAAGACGATCTTAAACAGACCAATTTCCAAAGAAATAGTTTACTTTGAGCAATGATCGTCACCTACAAATGTTATGCAAGCTGTGGCATAATATTTATTGATTTCCATGACGACTCTTTTAAGAATGCGTTCAGAGAAATCGAAGTGAAAGTTAGACGGCTATCCTTTGAGGCTTGAGTGTCATGTACCATTTAAGATAATTCAGGGTTGAGATCACGCTTTTACATGAATTGGATCATAAACGCTTGAATGAAACCATGAAACCATTATTATATTAGTCGAGGTTCAGTTGGCATGGTGACTACTGCCAATTAAAATGACATGGAGATCTATAGACTCTTAAGTAAGTGTTTGTTATACTCCCACAAGCTAACAGAGATCTTTTAGTTTTAGAGTCAATCAGTGTGATTTAAGAGGACTCCGGGTGTTTACATGTTTGTTGGGCAACACCTTGGAACTCAGAATCAACCAGGTAGAGGGAAGGTCTCTATTTGACTGAATCACAGCTCATAAGCCTTTAATTTATTTAGCTTTCACTTGGCATTACATCTTCTAAATCAAACAAAAATATGATTCCCTGTTGTCTATGTTGTTTAAATTGGAGTAAGGCTTTTGTTGTGTGGGTCGTCTGTTTTACACAGATGAATTGTCTAGGCCTGTATTTGCATGTATGCTCATGTCATTTTATGAGTGAATAATAAATATGCATGTATGTATAAATTACAAAATCCTATAGAATCTTGGTAAAAATGCTTGGGCAAATATTTGATTGAATTACTCAAAAATGTTTGCAATAATCAAAAACTAGTGCAGTTATTCAGTACATGTTATACTAAACACTAAACTCCTTATTAATAGTTGTGCTCTTTATAAGAATATTACACCACAGCCTGCCTACCCGATCTTATGAAAGTGTGTATAAATAGTATGCCAAATAAAAAACTGAAAACTTGTGGTATAGATGCGCAAAAATTGCCTGTGGAGTGTATATGCTACAGTAGGTGATGGGTATAGGATTGGGTTGTGGGGTATATGCGTGTATACATCAAACAAATTTCATATCATATGCAAGCAGAAACTGCATATTACACACTGTAAAAAAATAGCTGTTTCAACTTAAAATAATTTGTTACCCCACTGACTTTCTTTAGCTAACTATAATATTCCAGTTGTTACTTTAACTGACAATAAGTAACTTAAAAAGTCAAGGTGACTAAACTACAAATTATTGTTTGTTACTGACAAATTATAAGTTGAAACAACTTTCTGATTTTTTTTTTCTCTGTCAGACAGGTGTATCTGATATATGCACAAAGTCCTTTTTTTTTTCTTATCAATAACATGATTTTAGTATTTTTACTTGGTTTAATATACATGCATTTTTATGAGACCGGGCTGCCCCACAAAAAAAATAAAAATAAAAATAAAATTTTAATTCAAAAATAGAAAGCACAATCACTGTATCCCTTGTAAAAAAAAAAAAAAAAGTGCATTAACTGTATTAAATGTGCACATGTACAGTATACTTAAAAAAAAAACAATTTGCAGATTATATAATTGTAATATAATTGTAACGGAGGAAACGGAGACGTCTGCAGTAACTTTAATTCCAGGTCGACAGAGTCAAATATGGTAAAAAGATCAATAGAGACTGGGCTGAATCAAGATCGAAGTAATCAGGCTGGAATCAGGGCAGGTGGCAAACACTCAAAATACAAATACAGTCCAGAATCACAAACCTTAGAAATGTATCACTGGGAAAACAAGACCTCCCGATGGGTGGGTGTTTGGTTGTGGCTTATACAGTATGTGTGATGAGGTGCAGGTGTGAGTGTGATCAGTCCAGGAGAGGCTTGGGATCTCAACAACTCTCCAGTTACAGGGTCACCCCTACTTGGGACACTATCTAGGACCCTTAACCGGCACCCCCATAGAGCGAAAGCACTAAATCATTCATGCCCCAGATTGTGCTGTTTTGTGGCCCATTGAATTCCGTGAATTTTGAAATTGATGAAAAACACAGAGCTTATGCAACAAACTGAAGTTTGATTTTTATTCCTCAGAGGCAATATAATTCCTCTCGGGTGGAGTATTGTAGAAATGCTGATGGTGAAATCATGCATCGGCATGCCTGGCCTGTAAAAAGAGTTATGCCAGCATATGAGCAATGATTAGGAAAGAGAGTAACGACAGCATTCGCTGAATCTTTAACCCGACCTGCTCTTATCATTCGATTTTACAGCAGATAAGGACTCTGATTAAACACGTAGGCGTTAGACATTACTAATCATGAAGTGAGTCTTCAAACCTTTTATGTGGCCCGTCTTTAAGTCACTCATCCATCAAGAGCTCTCTTCAAGTAGGACAAGGCCCTTTGAAAACCCTTACTGTTTGCTTATAACCATAACTGGTAAAACACTGAGTGAATGGGGTAGCTCACCCAAAAGTGAACACTTAGTCATCATTTACTTGCCTTCAGTGCAGCACAAAAGGAGGGTTCAGCTGTTTTTGCCAGTATTATTAAGTCAATGGAAGCCAAAATTCTCTACACTTATATTCTTAGTGGAGTTTGGGAGTTTTGGATGCCATTGAATTAAATAATATGGGCAAAAACAGCTATAACATTCTTGCATAGACGGTTAAAGAGTAAACGATTGAAACAACATTACATTACATTCACAGCTACTTTAAAAATGCATATGAAATGAAATAGAAATTCACTACACAAATAGTACCTATTATGGAAAAGTATTTTAAATAGCTTAATACACAAAGATAAAACAAATGGGCGTTATATTATTAATGAATATGTGAGATAAACTTTCTTCACAAATTGCTTTATAAATGTTTCACATTACCTGCCCCTTAACTTTAACAATATAAAGATGTTCTTCAGAATATCTTCTTATTTTAGTAGATTTAAGTAGATTTATTTTATTTATAACTATTACGTTGATGGAGCCAGGCTACAGTGCCAATGGCTGCTATACTACTGTATATAGATAGATACTCAAACCACAGTAAAAGTATTAAACTTTCAGTTTATTTCCAGATTTACCAGCATGTGCTTCTTATTACGCCTTAGAAACTGTGGTGCCACTCAATTAAAAACACAGCCAATTTCTTTTTCTAGTATGTGTTAGTCATGTGAAGGTATAGCATGCATTGTTAAGTGATCAGATGAGGATCAAATGGCAAGCCTGAGCCCCAAGGGCTGTGGTTTTGTGTATGACGGGAAGTGTGGGTGCAGTGCGGGCGCAGCGGCTGCGGTGGATGCTGACGCGTGCCGGCCCTGCGCAGGGTGTGTAGGCATTGTGCCGGCACACCCTCTCTCTCTCGCGTCAGCCCGGCCTGTCTCTACAGGCGCCAGATAACAGCCTGCAGCTCAACTCAAGCCTCCTTTCACTCGGTGCTGTATCCCCTCAGGTGGACAACAGCTTGCTTCCCTGTTGCTGCTTTACTGATAACCTTCTGTCTCAAGCTGGCAATCAGATGCAGAGGAAATAAGAGGTGCAGGTGTGTGGGATGGTGTCCCGTGTCTCATGTGAGCCTAGCACAAAAGTTTCTTATACTTAGCATGCTTTTTTACTGGTAAGTGTGAAGAGGTGGGGCTGTTAAAATGACTGGTTTCTCATCAAACGTATTTGCTTAAAGCTCTTTGTAAAGTTCCTCCCTAAGGAAGTATGTCCCAGATTTGGAAGTTGTTAGAAGAGAAGCACGACAAAACATCTGCTGGTTAATTGAGTTGTTTGTTGTGTGCTAATGCCCTCTTCAGTTGAAGCAGAGATTGCAGTTCAACAGTACCGCATGTAGATTAACCGATTTGATCACAACTTGTGCTTTAACCAATTTAAAACAAGTACGGTGGTAAAGTAGTTTTGCAGTTATGTATGTTTTTACCATTTTTAATGGATTTAAATCTAACTTCGCTTATCAAGACATACATCAAACTCGTATATACACATACAAATGACTCACATATACATGTATAATGATTACAAACTTGACAAATGCATACACCTTAAGTGTGTGTCAAGTTTGTATGTACATGCAGATTATTCAAAAGTGTTTATACATTTTTACTAACATAAGATTAGTATGGATTTTATATTAGAGTGCATTTCATATATATTTTTAACATCTAACTAAAATAGGCTATACATCCCAGATAGCACACGTACGTCTGCAAGATGTCAGTTTAAGATCTCTCGATCTAGAAGGCATGTGCTGTTTACAAACGTCTGCCAGGCGTCTTTTAGATGTCAGCTTTACATACTGTACATTCAAAATCATAAACATCTTAAATACATCTAACAGATGTCTATCTGACGTATAAAAGGAGATCTCCATATACGTACTGCAGATGAGCAGACAACCTAAATAATGTCTTGCAGATGTAAAAGCAGACGTCACATAGATGTATGTGTGCTATCAGGGATGTATAAGCCACATGTGAGTAATTTGTATGTGTATGAACGCGTTTGATTTTAATCCTACGTGGCGCCTCATGATTTCTCACTGTTATCAGTGCTAGGCTGATTTTTGGAATATTTTTGAGACTGTAATAGAGGTCTGAATAAGATTAAAATAAATAAATAAAAATAATAATAAAGACAGAAATCCATTTATGTAGCCAAAACACATTAAATTGATTTAAAAGTGAATATATTTAGGCTATAATGTAAATTGATCAATTCAAATTCAATTAATTCTGTTTTATCTTGATTTCTATTAGATACAGAGGGTGAGTGTAAACACTTTTGGGAGTCGTATAAAGAGGCAGTGGTGTCAGAAGAGGGCGCCATTGTGCTGCTTAGCCACATCTTCTCTTTATTCTGTCTGTTTGTTGCAAAGGATAGCATGTTGGAACTTAAGTTTAATTGACTGCTATTTCTTTGACCTTTTTTTCAGCAAAGTGTCATTTCACATGATAATAATTTAGTTTCGTTTTAGGCAAAAACATACCATGGTGGAATAAATAAGTGCCCTTATCATCGCTTTAAAGTCTGGTCTTAAAGCGTATTTTGGAGATTAGCACAGAAAGGAGTTGTTTAAAAACAAAAGTAAAGCAGACAACATAGAGGTTGGTTAATCTAAATTTATACAACAACAATAAACCAGGGGATGAAGTTGCTTACTCAGATAATTGCTCAGCAGTCTCAATAAAAGGTTGTAAAGATAACCAAAGAAATGGAATGGAAAATGTGCATAAACATTGTGCCCAGCATGCTTGTCTATCCACAAAGTAATAACCTCTGATTATTTTATAGATATAACTCTGAAACAGCATGTGTCTGTCACTGCAGATCTTTACTGTACACTAGAAGTGATGAAATGTGATTTATGAATGAATAAAATGTGACTGTATACTGTAGTTAAAACAAAACATGATATTCAGATGCTGGATCTCTTTATGGGTCCTTGTTGTAACATCAGATGAAACTGCACTTTAGAGCAAACCTGCACCAATATCTTCAAGCCGTTTTATGAGCACTTAATCTGTCAAGCAGCAATAATTCAATGGATTGATATGCACTGCATTTTTTAATGTACTGTTTTTTATCAACTTACTCGAGAGAGATAAAACAGAAAAAACAAGAGTTGAAAAAACATGTGCAACTGATTACCATAAAGCAGTTACCTTATACGTTTAAAAAAAAAAAGAAATATAAAATACATTAAAATGGTGAAAATGTACTGTAACTTTTACAGTACCTACTCAAAAAGGAACACTTTACTTAAAGCCTCAATACTTAATAAAATTAGTTTTATGCCTTGTTATGCATATTAATGCATTGTACAATCAGTGGAATAATTGTAACCACAGTTCAGTTATTATTACAATATAATCATAATTACTTACCACGAGATTACACAAATTAGAAATAATTATAATGCATTATAGAAAATAAAATATTTATTAAAAAATTAATTAATTACAAATTAAATTAAATATTAAATGAAAAACTAATTTAAATTAAATTAATTAAATTGAATTGAAGAGAAGAATAGAATTGACAAAATGAGCAATTATATTATGGCTGTTCAAGATCTTAGTATAAAATTGCTGAGAACTGAGTCAGCTGAAGTTAGTAGTTAGTACTCTCTTGTGAGAGGGAGAGGAGTGCTGGAGTGGACAAAAGCTAGCAACCAGTGTTTGTTTGCGATCAGCAGAACATTTCTCTTGTCAAATAATGATTGAAGAGCAAAACTAATACAAGCTGCCACTTAACCAGAAACATACTAAGAGATTTCTCATTGGATGAAATCATCAGAGTTTTCAAGCAGTCACTGACACTATATCCGATAACTGCTATGTAGCTGAATTTTATAATGTTAAATAATCTAGCCCTGTCTGTCAGAAACGAGGGTGTTATGAGGATCTCCATTACTGCTGCTGCATCATGTTTGACGATCACCACGTTCTTTAATCAGATGAAACAAAGAAAGATTTTTTTTATCATTAGCTCTTTCTAAAGTAAATTATAAACTATAATCTGTGACTGCAAAATCAAAGTTATGGCTTTATTTATCTGTTTTAGTGGTTTTAATGGTTTTCCAGAATGAAAACCCTACTCCCACGTCACAGCATGTACCAGCGGAGAATGTGAAGCACGGCTTGGTAATAAATCCAGCTGTCTCACTGCGAGAACTCAGGCCTTCAGAGAAACCTAAGCCTGCTTCACAGTATTGCCTCATGTTTTTCTCTCAGTCAGCATCCTTCACTTCTTTCTTCCATCTTTTTTAATTATATTTTTGCTGCTGTATATGCTTTGTGTTGCTCTACCATAATACTTTTGCCAGCATTTAATGCACACAAGAGCCCAAATATCTGACTATTCTTCTACCATATTGTCCATTATCTGCTACTCAGTCAAATTATGTAGACGAAGCAGTTATTTTGAGAATAATTAGCGTTTCATGTGAGAGCAAAAACGTTTCCCATGCGTGTTCCAATCCGTCGCCTTGACCACCAGAAAGCTGACTACATAAACAATAAACAACACAATTTTGCAAAAAATGTGACTGGCCTCTTGAAATACCAATTACCTGTCTATGGGCTTTTTGATTAGGACATGGAGGTACCTTTAAGGTACGTTCACACTAGCACTATCGCTAGAGGCTGGCGATGAGGTCGCTAGTGAGCGTTCTTATTAACGTTAATGGTTTCTTACTAACGTCATTGTTGACAGCGAATAGGTGTCTTGCCGCCAAATACAAACATTTTGGAGGGAAATGACTGGAAATAATATAAATATACACAGAGTCCATACATACAAACAAAATAAATGAGAAACAGAGTTCTTTTTTTATTGCGTGCGTTTATCTATGGCAAAAACGCAAACGCAGTCATAACTGCTGGAGCCGAAAGAAGAATGAGCACGTGAGCGTCTTCTTTCCTATTGGCTGTCGCTCCCGAAAGTCGCTCTTCATTTGCATAAAGTTGAGAGATTATGAACTTTGTCGCGTCGCTGGACACGCCCACATCCGGTCGCTGACGGCCGCTGACGCTCTTGTCGCCGGATATCGGCACTTTGCATTGAAATGAATGGGATCGCATCGCTTTGTCACTGCGTGTCGCTGCTAGTGTGAACGGGGCTTAAGGAGGTTTGTACGCATCGCACAAAGTCAGGGGGAAGGCTACTAAAAGTAGTAACGCTAAAAAGTTTTTTTTCTTCGCAACTTAATAGTTGTTAATAGCAGTTTTCTGTGCAATATGTCACAACGTTGTAAAAATACTTTACTGGTATGTTTTCTTTAGGTAGTCTAAAAACGTAAATATGACGTTTGTTTACTACAAAAATTAAACCAGACCAAACTGCAACTTTTGGGAGATGTTTTATTCGGGTATTAAAATAACGTTATCTGCACGTTTTAAAACGTAGTGAAAGTACCCAAAATACAACTTTGCAAAAATATCAGTAAAATAATAATGAAAAAAAAAAAAAACTATTCCCAGCTGGGTTCGGGTCCAACTAGTACATTTAGGGGCAGTTTCCCAAACAGGGTTTAAGACTAGTCCTAGATTAAAATAAATGTTAAGAGCTGTCTAAACTGTCTAAAAAGCTTGCGCTGAGATATCTTAAAATACATTATTGCCATTGTTTGGTCTTAAAATGCTCTCAGATAATTCATTTTTGTAAGACACGTTTAAAAAAATTCTTAAATGTCCTAAATTAGCAAAGGTCTAGTTTTGGCTTAATCTAATTCCTAACCGGGAAACCAGCCCTTAAGGTATTTCTCGGGTCTTCACAGGTTCGGGTGCCACTTTAAAATAAAATACGGGTCCGGTTGTGTCCAGCACATTTACAGGTCTTTTCGGGTTCGAGTACGAATTTTTGGACCCGCAAAGACCTCTACTGTGTAGTACTGACATTGAATCAACTTAAAAATTCTGCTTTGGCCCAAAATCTAATAGTAATTTTATAACAGACACAATCTAATATTAATCTAGGTCTATACCTCTCTCTTCTTTTTTGGGTTTTTCACTTTCCTCTTTTTCCTCTGGCTCTTCTTTGTTGAGTTTGGGGATGTTGACCTTCTGTTTGCTCTCTACCACAGCTTTAGACAGGAGTTCAAACACATTGTTGAGGTGGGTGTAGATCTGAAAGAGCACACAACCAACAACACGCTTTTTCAGGACATAAATGCCAAGAGCAAGGAAAGATAGCATAAACATTTTTTTTGATGCCTCATCTAAAACTCTTAGTTGTCTGTAACTTTCATGCTGCTTTGGTATTGGATTTTGCTGCTATCCTTCCATTCACTCACATTATCCCAGCTGAATTCCAGCATGGGTCGAACCAGGGTAAACTCCTCATTGACCTTTTTGCCCTGCAGATCAGAAAACACCTCTTTCAAACCATCTCCGATCCGATACATGGTCATGTCCCTACGGAATATCACGCTGAAGGGGAACATGTCAAAAAAGATTCCTCGCTTCATGGGCAGTTTCTCATAGCCTGGAGCTGTTTTCTGCTGGGGCATACGGTGCTTAAACGCAGCATTGTCAAAATTCATCTTGTACACCTTCAGAGAGAGTGAGAAGATCAGAAACGTGAGAAATAAAGAATAACAGAACTGGGTTTGTGTACTCAGAGAAAGGTAAATGTCTGCTTGGACTCCTACCACATATGTCATTTTCTCTGTTTCCTCTTTAGACAAAATCTCCACCTCAATGTCTGTGTTGTAAAACTGTCGGCCCACCTGAGAGAGCTGCCCTACAGAGAAGTCACAACAGACGCTATCTGAATTTTAAACAGGCTGAGGCAACACTGTGGACTGACTTACCAGCTTTCATTCTGTAAGATCTAGTCAAACATCATTTTGCCATATCTCTATTATGCAAGCTTTACTTTCAGATCATTATTTTACCTCACATCTCTCAAGAATATTGATGTGAGAAGTCAGAAGTCACCAATAAGCTCATCCTGTTAATATGGTAACTGTTCAAAGAATAAAAGGTGTTAAAGCAGATTCATTAAGTACAAATAGGAAAGCTCAGCAGAAAGCTGTTGTACAGTTTTGTGTGTAAATTTTATTAGTTGGGACTCATGTCCTGTAATAATTATTATAAAGTGGTTCATTTCTGCCCTTGATTTTATATTAGTTAGTTGTTGACAATTTTCAATGACTCTTTCTGGATGTTACTTTGTACCAGTAGGTGGTGACAGATACAGTTCCCTCCACTATAATTGGCATCCTTGGTAAATCTGAGCAAAGGTGGATGTGAAAATAAATCTGCAATGTTTATCCTTTTGATCTTTCATTCAAAACATGTACAAAATTCTAACCTATCATTGAATTAAAACAACTGAAATGGGGAGAAAATCTCATTGTGAATTAAATGGTTTTTCTCCAATAGTTGTTGGCCACAAATATTGGCACCCCTAGGATTTTTTACGAGTAAAATATCTCTAAAGTATATTTCCATTCATATTCACAATTTTGAGCACTCCAGGCTGATTATGAACATGAAAATATCCAGCCCTGGCTTCCTGTTTCACAGAAATATATAGGAGGGAAAACAAAGCCCAAAATCAACACAATGAGAAAAACCAAAGCATATATTTCTTATTTGTTGCAAAAGACAATTGAGCTTCACAAATAAGTGAAGTGGCTTTAAGAAAAGAGCTAGAGCAGTGAAAATTACCATTTTCACCATCAGGGAAATAATTAAGAATTTCCAATCAACATATAATGTTAGGAAACAGCCTGGAAAAGGATGTGTATCTGTATCATCCTAATACACTGAGAGGAGTAGAGTTTTAGTGGCTAAAAACTCTTTAAGGACCACAGCTGGAGAATTGCAGAAAATAGTTTTAGAACAATAGTCAAACAGCTCCTACATCAGCACATGTTGTTCACTTATCCAAAAACAATCTCCAACATGTTCAGTTGGACTGGAACTACAAATGGGATTTGCTTCTATGTTCAGATGAAACTAAAAAAATGAGATTTTTAGCAGCAAACACTCAACATGGGTTTGGTGAATACAGGGATAAAAAGCACTCCATGTGTATAATGAAGTACTCTGCTGTTTTTTTTTATGTTATAGGTCTAAATTTCAGCTGAGGTCCTTGACATCTTGTTTAGACACATGACATCATGGACTCAAATACCAACAGATAAAAATCAATAATTTACAGATTCTGTTAGAAATCTTATAATGGGTCATGGTTGGATCTTCCACTGGAGCAATAATCCAAAACAAGCATCAAAATAAACACAAGAATTAAGTCACCGAGCACAAAATGAAGCTTTTGCCATGGCTGTCCCAGTCCTCTGACCTGAACCCCGAGTGACGTGAATTAAAGAGTAGAATGAACATGAAGCTGGTATTCTGAAGGATCTGGAGAGATTCTGGATGAAGGAATAGTCTCTTTTCTCTTATCAGGTGTTCTCCAAACTCTTCAGGTATAACAGGAGAAAACTCAGAGCTGTTATCTTGAGAAAGGACGTAGCAATAATTGGGTGCCAATAATTGTGGCCAACATGAATTGGAGAAAAACATTTATTTCATCATGAGTTTTTCTACCCAATTTTAATTGTTTTACCTCAATGATAGGTTGGAATTTTGTGCATTGTTTGAATGAAAGATCAAAAGGATAAACAATGCAGATTTATTTTCACAGCCACCTTTGCTCACATACCAAGGGTGCCAATATTAGTGGAGCTAAGTGCTCTGCTCTGAAAGCGCTGCTCATTTAGAGGTGACAAAAATGTGACAAAACTACATTTCCCATCATTCACAGCACCTTAGCTTTTCTGCTTCAACTTAATGTCTTTAAACACTTTCTGTCTTAGGGAAATGAAAGCGGACAAAAGAAATTTGAAATTGTCCAGTGTATCAAGTTGATTTGACTAGTGAAGTAGCTAAATTACTCAAACTCACACCACATCATATATATGAATTCTGAACTCATAAATAGAACCTTTCCAGGATGGCTATTTAATAATTTCTGACATAACTGGATGTTATGAACTAGCATATTTTAAAAATGAAATTACTTAAATTAGAAGCCTACTTGTCCAAGATTATGTAATTTAAAAAAAATAGGTTCTGTTACTGTAAAACCTTTTATTGTTTCTGTAATCCTTTCAAATGGTGCATTTATTCTTAATCTTATCTGCTTTCAATAAGAGCTGATCCACTTACAGGAAGGAAATGTTTCTGGGGGATAAAAAAGATGGAAAAAATTACAGAAAACCACTCTCTTTCTCTCTCTCTCTCTCTCTCGTCATGCTCTGATTATCTCTCTTTTGTCAGGGCTGTTGAACACAGAGGACTTTGGGAAACCAGTGACTAGAAAATACCGGCGAGGACTGTGAGTCCTCCACAGACAGTCACACTGTCCACTGCTCTAATAATCGAACTAATGACCATGCTAATTATGAGCAAGCTGCTCTGGTGGATACTTCGAGAGCTGCTATCACTTCTCACGCATCAGTGACCAGAAAGTAGCACCTGCTATATTCAATTCTCAAGCCAAGAGAACAGAGAGCTGATTCTGTCAAAAAATAAATAAAAATGAAATAAAAAAAATAAATCTAATCCTAACCATATAAATATATTAATAATAGATAAATAAATATAAATATAATAGATTCTTTTGCATTGGCCTCCAGTTACAATTCATTGCAGTTTATTGTGTCTGTTCATGATTTCAGACACAGTGTTTCCAATCCTACATACTACATAGGGTGTCATAGAAATAAGATGTCACATAAGAGAAGTCAACACTTTCTCAATCTTCTGAGTTTACAATCTTTAAAAGAAAAAGAAAAAACAAACAAACAAACAGCAAAAAAAAAAAAAAAAACATAAATCTTTATGGGTCTTTATGGGACAAATTTCTTAATAATAGTGTACAAAGCTCTAAAAATCACCTCTGTTTTGATCAAGCCATTCTGCTCCACATTGCCTTAAATGCTAATGAACCCCGCCCGTCTTCTGTGGAGCGTCAAATTAGACTTTAAACATCAGCTGTGAAATTGGTTAACTAGCAAATTTTTATGAAAGGTGATTTGCAAAGATTCATAAAAAACTTTAAACTTACTTTTTCTGTAAATGAAGCTGAGTCACAAATGACTCAAATGAACATAAACACATGCATGTAAATCAGGGATCGTTCCCTTTAAAATGAATGCAACAAAAATACTCTGCATCTTCAGCGGCTCAGACGCTGGGAGTTAATAGCACCTGCTACAGTATATTCATTATTACATCTAGCAACTAAATAATTCAGTTGCTTCTTCATCTTCATCTGAGACATCTTGCCTTCCTCTGCACCTTTTGACACAATGATGGACTCATGACAGCTCACTCAGGGCGGGTCTAATGTAAGACACATTTTTATCATTATAGGATGCATACACACTTCCAACACGTTCAAAAAGTGAATTGTAAAGTGAATTTTTGCTTCCAACGACTCTTTAAGATTCAGTCTTGGGTTTTTTTTTTGTTGGAATCCCGCTAGCTAAAATAGCATTAACACTGAATGATCAAAATTAAGTTAGACTGACCAAATTACATTAGGTTTCTCTGTATTCAGCTTCTCAGATGTGTAATCTGATCCTCTTCAGACTCAGCAAGCAGAAACAGTCAGAAGTTAGAAGAATTTATTCATTTAGCATCAGGTGCTTTTGCTTCAGGCTTCAACAAACCCTGCTGGATGGTGACTTTTATGACTGAACGCCTGCCATCAACCACAATAAATAACCCAGAGCACAGAGTCCAGGCTAAATAGAGTGACTCAAGATCAGTGTGGAGAAATGAAAATAAAGGCCTGGCTGCATGTTTGGCCAATCGGCGAGTCTATAATATCAAATATGAGCAGTAAGAATGGATGGGGTTGTGTAGAGTTGGATCTTCTGTCAAATCGCGTTTATGCTGGCCAAGTGCCATTTTCCTTTCACTCTGCCCTTTAATCATAACCATAATGAACAGCCCCTGGGCTTCACTGATAGTAATGTGATGAAACGATGGAAGATGGAAGAATTGGCTGTATAAAAGGTGACAGACTGCGGTCACCCACCGTTTGGACTCTTATTATATTAGCTTTCTGCATTTCTGTAATGCGAAAAGGTGAAGACATTTCAGTATTCGTGATGGGACAAATTGGTATATAAAAGGATGTTTGGTATAAAAAATCATGTCATTACATGCCAGTAAGCTGTGATAAATAAGATTTAATTTATAGCACATCTGTATCGCATCAAGTTAATAACATTTGTTTACAGAAACACTTTTAAACTGTAGTTACCCCTGGCTAAATACTAGTACCTTAAAGGGGTTGTGGCTAGAAGGGATACAGCTACAGTAAACACGGAACCTATCAATAAATGCAAATGTTTTACCTAAAAGATTGTGGTTTATTAATTTGTACACCTACCCCAATCCTAAACCTAACCTTTACAACAAATTCAAAAACTGTGGTTATTGTTGTAAAATGTGACTAAACATAGCAGTATTGATGTGCCCAGTAGAAGAATCTATAGCCTTAACCCCTCATTGGTACATATTTTTACCTAAAGTGTACATATTAGTACCATAAGTACCTTTCGCAGTAATAGCTCCCCCAGGACACCTTTTGTACCATTTTTTTTTGCAACTAACAGAAAATGTCTCAGAACGTTCTGACAAACACATTAGTATATGAACTAATGTTCTTCGATCAGCATTCATAGAAAGTTTATATAAAGTTTTTCAGCTTATGTCTAAAGATCCAACACAAATAAATAAATGAAATTTCTCTGTCTCTTTCTCTCTCTTTCTCTCTATCACTCATCACACCCCAAAGATGCTCTATTGGGTTGAGATCTGGTGCCTGTGGGGGCCATTTTTAGTACAGTGAACTCATTGTCATGAGCTTTGTGACATTATCCTGCTGGAAGTAGCCATCAGAGGATGGGTACATGGTGGTCATAAATGGATGGACATGGAAACAGTGCTCAGGTAGCTCGTGGCATTTAAACGATACCCAATTGGCACTAAGGGGCTTAAAGTGTGCTAAGAAAACAGTAGCTTACACCCCCACCACTAGCCTGCACAGTGACAACAAGGCATGATGGATCCATGTTCTCATTCTGTTTAGCATGTGCAAATTATAGCCTCTTTTTCCTATTTGTATTGGAGATGAGTGGTACCCGGTGGGGTCTTCTGCTGTTGTTGCCCCTCCACCTCAAGGTTGTGCGTGTTTTGGCTTTATAAATGCTTTGCTGCATACCTCGGTTGTAACGAGTGCTTATTTCAGTCAAAGTTGCTCTTCTATCACTTGAATCAGTCGGCCCATTCTCCTCTGACCTCTAGCATCAACAAGGCATTTTCGCCCACAGGACTGCTGCATACGGGATGTTTTTCCCTTTTCACACCATTCTTAGTAAACTCTAGAAATGGTTGCGCGTGAAAATCCCAGTAACTGAGCTGACTGTGAACTACTCAGACCAGCCCATCAGGCATCAAGAACCATGCCACTCAAAATTGCTTAAATCACCTTTCTTTCCCATTCTGCCCTTCAGTTTGGAGTTCAGGAGATTGTCTTGACCAGGACCACACCCCTAAATGCATTTAAGCAACTGCCATGTGATTGGCTGATTGGAAATAGAAAGAAAGTTTTAGCATGACATGGGTGAGTAAATGATGGTAGACTATTCGATTTTGGTTGAACAGTTCTGTCACAATTTAGACACGTGTCCTCTTCTTCCCACCTTTTAATGTTTTTAAATGTTGCCTTACAGGTTCATTTAACACTTTCAGCTTCGTAAAATATGATTCGAGCATTAGCTGCATGCTAAATTACGAACAGCACTGAATGAGCTCACAAAGAGCCTTTGGCCCATTGAGCAAACCACAGCTCTGCCTGGAGCTGCTCGCTACAGTAATTTGATTCACCTAGACAGAGTGTGATGGAATTTAATAACCTGAACAGCGATGATGTGTGTCCGGAAAGAGGAAGGCAGCAAGTTTCTCCAGGAATCTGCAGGCAAGACTCAACCCACAGGAATGTTGAGCCCTGTGAGAAAAAAACCTGGCTTCTCTCTCACTTCCAAAATGACTTAAATTTTCACTCATAACATACTGTACTGAGCACCATATGAACGTAGATATCTAATGTTTAGGAACTGAAAATCAAGAACAGGTAGCTATAGCTAAGCCTGTTTCAACATAAAAAAAGAATAAATTGCAACTTTTTATTTCTGCTTTACATATCTCATAATTGTGACTTGTTTCTTTATATAAACAATACTGAAAATAAAAGTCAGAATATCTGAACTGAGAATTCAGATTTTCTTTCTTGCGCTATATATCTCAATTCTGACATTTCATCTCAGAATTTACAGTTTTTTTTGTTTGTTTTTTTCTAAAAAAATAAGAAAGAAAAATAAATAGACACGAGAAAAGCAAAGTTTGAAATGTGAGATTAAAAGTCAGTATTCTCTCTCATTTCAGGCTTTTTTTTTCTTGTAATTGTTATACATTTTATTTTGAAATTATTGGGAAAAGATAGTCCCTTAGGATAAAAGCTTCAACTTAAAATTTGGGTGACCATCTGGCCATCATTTACTCACCCTTATGTCATTTCTAATGCTCTTCTTTAGCCCATAAAACACACTTTAAAGCCTATGACTGGCCTTTTCCATGTCAAGCTACTGTAAAATAATAATAATAATAATAATAATAATGAAAGTGTTCCATACTTTATGACTCTACAGTAGAAAAAACAACATATGGTTTTCAAACGACATACGGGTGAGTGACAAAATGTTCGTTTTGGGCTGAACTATTCCTGCAACTGACCAAGTTTAGTCACGTTTTTAAATTAGAACACAAGTTGTTTGTAATATATGCAATCTGTTGGATTTCACACCAACTGTGTGTCATGGAGAGAGATCCTGTTTTAAGGTTCTTTGAGGGGGAAGTGATAGATCTTCCTCCAATCCTCAAGAGACATCGATGTGTGCTGGATGCTACTTTGAATATTCCCGCTCAGTACCAAGTGACGCCAAACACAAGTCTAAAGCAGCTCTTGGCAGAGATACATACTCTGATCTACTGTTTCTTAGTTGAAATAATGGATTTTCCACAAAGCTGGGAACTCTGTTATAGTTTATATGTATATGTCCATTTATTTTTCAGCTTCAGGCAAAATCGTCAACAGATAAGGTCCAAAATTAACTTTACGGCTCACCTGCCAATTCAGAAAATGTACTGCCAATGAAACTAGAGTGATTTAGAATAGATTTCTGCTTAGCACAGTCATTTTGTGTCAAACAGAGCATTGTCATATACAAAACATGGCAAATCTCTGTGAAATTGCACTCATTGTTACTTATTGAAGATTCTTTCCAAGGCCAATTTAGATGTTTTCTCTGGGAGGCTTTGCTAACTCTATTCCCCCTCAAACATTCATATACAGTATCTCTTTGATAAAGCTTAAAGATTAGACAGGTGAAACAATGTAAAATGAGTGAGCGTTACTGAATGAAAATATAAAGATTCCCCCAAAAAGTACTCTGTTTTTTGTACCTATGTCTTATTTATTTATTTTCAAAAGGTTGACAGTTATCTTTGAATGTAGAATAATTATTTGTAACACTTTACAATAATACATGAATGAACAATCCCTTGATTATAAACTAATGATAAGTTAAGGCATGTATTAATCAAGAACTAACTTAACTACAACATGACTCATGACAACATGAATTACTGCAAGAATTATTCCACCTTAATTACATGTTAGTTACTGCATGTTAGTTAATGTATTAATTACAAACCGTGAAACCGTGATATTTTCTGAGACGAATATCATTCTGTGAAAATCTCATACCGTTACAACCCTACTTTTTTTTTTACTTCTGGAACCCTGATTTGACAAAACTGCACACCCATTTACTTTGTGACTACCTCAGATACTTCTACAACCAACCTGTGTAAGTACTCCTAGTTACACCTTAAACCAATACATAAATGTGGGGAAAATCAGCTTTGTTTTTGCTGTTATATCACTGAGGTGTTTGCATTAAGATTCATGTTGATTATATAGTTGGGCAAAACTGTTTTATGAATGGTAGGGAACCGTTTTAGTTATATTTCTACTTGATTAGGCATTGGTCTGATTAGTGGATAACTAAACAGTCTTAATGTGAATTCATAAACACAGTGTGCTGTAGAACGGCTGGAGAAATGTCGCTGCTCAGGATTGGTAGCTTGTTTTTTGGCTAACCAACAGTTTCTATGGGTGAACAGACATTTAGTTGAAGGATAAAAATGTTCGTTTTTGTTCTCTCTCTTTTTTTTTAAATGTCTTCATTTGTGTTCAGAAAATAAAAGTCACTGAAAGTTGATCATCCACATTTCCCTACTAATATTGTAATATTGAATCTGCCTCAACCATTTGCTTACGGACTGTGCTACGTCTGAATTACTGCTACATGTGGATGACCCAATACTGTGAAGAACATTTACAGTGTGATATGACCTGTGATAGAAAAAAAAACCTCTTGACAACTTGTGTGTCCAGCCCAGTGCCACACTAAATCATATCTCTACTGTTTGCAAGCATTTCCCAGATCAGATTGTTTTTGCTTTGTTTTAAACTGCCTGTAATATAAGTTAAAACTGTATTGAATATCACTACCTTTAACTTTAAACTGTCACTACCTTAAACTGGTTTGAAATTGTATGTGTGTGTAATAAACAACATTGTTATCATTCATTTGTAATGGATGTTTAGATCACTCAATTTACTTGAGTAAAACTTACTTGCTTTTTTAAGACAATCAATTTGCATGTTTTTATCGAGTAAATTAGACTGATGTTTAAGTTAATACAACTAAGAAATCCCAAGTTGCAGGAACTGTTACAAGAGTTAGCAAAACTTGCGTGTAAGTTTTCAACACTAAATAAACCTTTGTAAAAGCAAATTACAATTCTTATTTGACTTTACTTGTTTTTTTCAAGGCAATCGGTTTGCATGATTTTTTGGAGTAAGGTCAACTAATTGGATTTTACAGTGAAAATCGCAACTTTTCAATTTTCCTTGGTCTTAGTACACCATGTAACTAAAGAAGAGTCTAGGGGAGTTGGAAAATTAGCTTATTTAAAAAAAAAAGTGTTCCTTTAAATACAAGCCATACAGTGCATAGGAGAAACCAGCCCAAGAGAGCGCTGAGAGATAGTCCATCCTGATGGCACAGCACCAGACCGGATTGTCCCAAATGCAGGGAAGCGAGCGAGACTCTCAAGCATTGTGTTGGTCTTGCGCTCTGTGATTAAAGGCAGACCCGTTGGCCTCAAATCAAGCCTCCAGCCCAGCAGGCTGTTACTGTAGAAGCCGCAGCCGGACGCACGGACGGACGCCGGCCAACACAGATCGAGCTGGCAGGAGACGGAGATGCCAGCCTGAAGGAGAGTCTGTTAACCGTCCTGATGAGCTGTAGGCACGTAACGCTCTGGAAGCCTGCTGAAGATTCAGAAAAGCACTTGGGGAAGAGCGTTGTTAGCAATTGAGGAGGGAAATGCTGCTGTATTACTGTGCACGTGTTGTACAGTATCAGCCAGATGAATGTAAAGTGAGTTTAAAAGTGAGTGCTAAGCTCTTTCTTAAGGACAAAAAACACATTTTTTATTCATCTGTCAAATTCAAATGCGTTTTCAAAAATGTATTTTTTTAGACTAGTGCAAAGAAAACATCCAAGACACTGTTAAGTGTTTCTTTTATAGCATTTTATTTGTATCAATAGATTTCAATAACAATACATATTTTCCAAAAAGAGTTTTTTCTTGTATATATATCTCCACTTCACACACTAAACTTTACATTTTTGTCCTGACTATATCTTGAAGGTTTTAACAGAGGTTCATATAGTATATAATTTACAATATTTTATGTCAAAATATTTATGTCTGTTTTAAGTATTACCTAAGATACCCAAAATTCCTTCTGTAAAAACTAGGGATGCTCATTTTAACCGTTTAACCGTTAACCGACCGATTTGAAGTTTAACCGATTAACACAATCAGTTAAA
>JAUCMT010000088.1:13573236-13587118 GCA_032357475.1 Enteromius thamalakanensis
ATATATATATATATATATATATACATGTATATAGTACTGTGCAAAAGTCTTAGGCCACTAATATGTGTTTGTACATTCTGTGTAACTTGATAAAAGTACAATTTGTTACAATGGCGGTTATTTTTCTTTTTTGCCGTTTATATAGTTAATTAAGTTCCTACATTTGACCAGAAAATATATTTCTAAAAGACTGATACAAGTACTTTTTTTCCCAAATGACGTGACAAGCAATTTTCTTTCTTTTTTAAAACAAATCTTATTTATTTATTGTTATTATTATTATTATTATTATTATTATTATTAAAGGTAGCCCATTGCATAAAATGAATGATGCAAGTGTAACCGGTCCGGAGGAGGAGGAGGTGATTCAGGAGGGTGTGGTTAGTGACATACAGACTCAGATAAGTACGAGCGTTCAGTGACAGACGGAGTAGAGCAGACTTTAACATGCATCCTGACAGCTCATCAAAACACTGTCCATTTCCCCATTACACAGGCTTTAACATCACAGGCGATCGCATCAAGAAATAACATTTCCTTTTGGAATTCTTACCGACTCAGAAACCAAGCTTTACAGTGGACCATCTGTTGACCAAATAAACATCGATTGCAACAGGTAGGTTCACTGGCTTGCATCTCCCGCGGGTAAACTTTCATGCTTTATCAATCGCATTGCAGTGTTTCATTTCTACAGTAACTTGCGCGTGCATTATTCACTATAAAATGACTCAAGCGGGTTACTTAATGAAAGAATGCAGAACACTCTATTCATTCACTTTCCAGTGCCATTGCCAGCCATGAGGATGAGAGTTTTAATCCTCTGAGACACAAGCGTTGACACGGATATTTTTCTTCATATTAAAACAAACCACTCATTATAAAATAAAATGCTGATTATGTACCATATAGCTATATTTTTTTCTGTTTCACACAGTCATTTTACTCAGCAAGTAAGTTTTGAATATTGCATTGCAATATTAGGCTACATGTGCGTAGGTTATATTACAGTTGGTTAACAGAAACCTGACTATTTTGACAGTATCCTCAACTGCTCAGTGTTAATACTTGCATGTAGTATGCTTAACGTTATATGTATTACCATTTCATAGAAAATAACACTTGGTTATGCAAATAAGACAAGAACAGCGCAGAAAAATGCTATGAATCATGAAAAATAGTTTATGGTTCATGGATTGGGCTGCATTAATGCAGATCTGCTGCAATTTTGCCACACTTAGAAAAAAATTAAGTTGATTGTTTTGGAGATGAGCGTGTGTGTAAGAGAAGGAGAGAGATAGAGAAAGAAATAAATAAAAATAAAATACATTATGTACAGGTCTGCTGCTGTTATGTGTTTAATATGATACAAGTCTACAGCAAAACATGGCCTCCTGTTAAGATTTCCATGAAATGCCATAATTGTGAATAGCATTTAGTGAAGGATTAAGGAATACATAAAAATAACCTCTGACAGCATTTTGCGCAGTATAAATCTAATAAATGTAGATCTTCCTGGTTATTTAGATGAAGTGAAATACATGTTCTCCGGCGTAAAACGTTATTAAATGTAGCATACTGTGTAGACGATTTTATCCAAATTGCATTCAGTTTATAAATTCAGTCCTTGCATTGGTTGGGAATCACCTGGTGTTGTTAACATGCTGCTCTGCTGTTTAAATTATAGCATTGTCGATACTATTAGAAGGTTTATACAGTAGTTTGCATCAGGCTCAACGGTGGTCTTCCCTCGTGTTCCCACAACTCCTGCACAGGGCATGGTTTCCGTCGCTCCTTCTCTCCCTTATCCGTTTTCCGCCAGAGAAGGGAGTGAGAGGGGAGATCACACCGTGGCCTTGGGCTTTTGTTTTTGGTATGCACTGCTGGCCAGTGGCCGGGCGCTCTTTTGCCTCAAGAGCACTCATCATGCCAGACTGGTTGTCAAGAGAGAGTTGATGCAGTCTGTCCCGCTTTCCAAGTCTCCTCCTCCTTTGTGTCGTCCATCCTATCTTCGCCTTGCTTAGCCTTCTCTCAGAAGAATTATTGGAGTTAGAGGGTTTGAGGTTACTAGGCTTTTAATGGGAAGAATAGTTTCTCCATTATCTGAATGGTGGGAGTGAATAGAGAATTTTACTGTAAGTGTTTGTCCAAACACCACATAGTAGTAATTTAGCACTTTACATAAAGTCTACACAAAATCAAAGAAAAGCAAAATTGGGTTTAAAATAGCATAAAATAGCATAATACTTACTAATTAATTTATTAAATAGCAAATAAAAAATGTAAAACAAACATACATTTAAACAAATGTATAAAATAAACGAATAATAAGTACATTTTGTTAACAAAAATGAAATAGTAATTTGTTGTTTTACCTTTTTTGATGTATTTGATGTATTATGTGATGTTTACAGTTGTATTTAACCAACTAACCATTACTGTAGAAAATCAGTCTTTTTCTGTACAAATGTAATTTTAAAGTGTTTGATGTTATGATATTATGAAAGATACATAATAATAAAAACAAATAATATGTTAGTTATTTACAAAATAATACATGCAAATAATATTTTCACCGTTTTTAATATGAACCATGTTTCACAGCATAGCATCCTACTCTACCCTTTTTGTCATTTAGCAGGTGCTTGTGCTCTGGGTATGTTTTGGCCAGTTGCCTGTCTTTGCTAAAACAAGGGTTCAAAAGTCCTCTGCTGACTCACCGTTGGCAGTCCGGAGAGACCTCTCTCGCGAGTACAGTCTACAACACTGTAGGTAAGATTCACTTTCACCGAATTCTAAGAACTAATATGCCACCCAACAGCACTGCAGACAGCTGAGAGGACTAAAAATGTGTCTTCATGCCTCCATTCATTTTTATGGATATTCCATGTAAGAGAAATTGAAATGTTTTCGAATGCAACTTTCGGTGATTTCATACCATCACAGTTCGACCTAAAATAGGCAGATATGCAAGGCACACAGCTGCACGAGCTAATAGTTTCAAACGAACATCGTAGACCAGCTTTATGAGAATTCCTCCAGAGCATGGCATTAGCAAACTCAAGGTCATGGGCTCAATCCAGAAATGAACATTTATTACTTGAATAGAATGTAAATCACCTTAGATAAAGCGTTTGCCAAATGCATATATACTGTATGTAAATGACGTGTAAATTGTGTTTAGCCTGCACTTTAAATGACATTCCAGTAATTATTACCATAAAGTCTTGTTCTCTCTTTGAATCTAAAATTGTAACGGTTTGGGGTTAGTATTTTTCCAAAAATAAAAGCAAGGATGTATTAAATTGATCAAAACTGACAACATAGACATTAATTGACTGTGCATAACACAAAATATTAAGCATTGATAATAATAAGAAACGGATCATGTGACACTAAATGCAGCTGAATGTAGTATATTAAGTTAGAGAACATTTGTTTAAATAAATGCAACCTTGTTAAGCCTAAGAGCTACAAAAAATATTTCAAAAATCCACTCCAAGCTCCAACTGAAGTGTTGATAAGACAATTTCAGCTCTGCTAAAATACACATTATAGTAAGTTATGACCAGAAAGGTATTCACCTAGCTATTGAGTATATGACTATACAGTGAACTGGTATCTCCTAATGCGGAAGCTTTTTAATGCTTAAATATAACCTTCCAAAATACATTTTTTATATAAAAACTAGTTTACAATGTGTGTGGAAAAATAATGTGATTACACACAGCCTTGACCACTACAGACCTTTAAATTTCATAAATGCATTTGAATTTGGGAAGTGCTTTCTAGACTCAATATATCATATTCGGTCATTCAGTTAAACGTTGCTGGTAAGCTGCTTTTGTTTGCAAGCGGTTTGATGCATTTGATTCCAACAGGGCCTATTATTTAAATGTGCTTTTCCTCAGGAGAGTTGCTTATTGCTGCTCGCTAGAAGAGATGAGATAATATTTGCAGTTAATTACCCCTGTAAACGAAAGGCTTCCTGTCGATTGTGCATTAGGCTGCATCACATTTCAGTATCGATGACTGAGGAGTTGAACATGACTTACATCAACAGCTCCCTGTTGATGATACAGCAGTTCTGAACACGTCAGCACTTACCATGTCCGAGTATCCCGAAGGAGACAGTCCTATACTTCAGCTGCAGGAAGTGGACTCCAGCAGAGTGGGAGGTCACGTCCTATCTCCTGGCTTTAACTCCTCCTCACCATCTCTGTCGGTGGAAAGCCACCCCATCTGCATCCCATCACCCTACACAGACCTCGGCCATGACTTCACCACCCTGCCCTTCTACAGTCCCGCTCTGCTGGGTTACAGCGCATCACCCTTGTCCGACTGCCCATCGGTGCGGCAGTCGCTAAGCCCCTCCCTCTTTTGGCCACCTCATAGCCACGTTTCTTCAATTGCATTGCATCAGCAACAGACTCGACTACAACAAAACCATCCAGCTGGTGGGACTTGGGCAGAACTTACACCACATGATCACGGCGAAGAGGAAAACTGGTATGTGGAAACTCGATTATGTTTTATTTCAGACAGTTACCTAACACTGGCTCACATGCATTTGCCTGTTTGTCTTTATAGCAAACCACTGGTGAAGAGGGTAGCAGATGCGGAGGAGACTTCTACCTCTTTGAGAGGTAAATCTGACATGCACTTCTGTGCCGTCTGTAGCGATTACGCCTCTGGGTATCATTATGGCGTGTGGTCGTGTGAAGGATGCAAAGCCTTCTTCAAGAGAAGTATACAAGGTATTGTTCTCTAAAATTACTCTTGTATTTTGTTGCATGCTTATTATTAGGGAGTTTTTTGACTTGTTAAGTTCTAAGCAACTGCTCAGTGGATAATAAGGAACATCTGATTCATTTTCTCAGGACACAATGACTACATCTGCCCCGCCACCAACCAGTGCACCATCGACAAGAACCGCCGCAAAAGCTGCCAGGCCTGCCGTCTGCGAAAATGTTATGAAGTCGGGATGATGAAATGTGGTGGGACTCTTTCATTTTCCATTCCTCCCTATCAACACCCTTTCTACACCCACCCAGTTACCAAACACTTCATCTGAGATAACTGCTGAATTTTGTCCAAAGCCACGGACTTTGGAATTTATGTCCTAATATTAAGCAGCCATCGTGGCGTGAAGTTTTGATATGCATCACCTTTGTAATAATAATGTGATAGAGCCCTGATTATTTATAGATGCTGGTCAAAGGCTGCACCAAAAAAAAACCAGAGAAATTACAAATCATATTTATGTTTTAACATTTCGTCCTTATAGTAATTCACACACACACACACATTGGAACCAGAGCGTATTGCGTGTTTTCCTTTGAGAGTGTGTAATTTTGGATGGCTTGTTCCTCAAATAAACTATGCTAGTTGAATTAAATCTGTGTTGCTGTGGAGACTGCTACCATCTATCCTCATCCTGGTTTGTATTTGTTGTTTTAGGGCAGTTTGATTTCACAACTTTGCTTTAAGGTTAGAAGAGATAGTGATGCACTCTCTCATTTTATTGGTTGATGTGGTTGTTTTAAGCTTTTTGCTTTGCTTTCTTTTCAAACTAATTTTGGTTTAAGCTATTACTTTATGTATTGGTATTAATTAATGTTTTTAAGCATAATCATCTAAACCCCTAAAGAAAAAGATTGAAGTTACTCACGCATTTAATATGGTATTTTTTTCCCAGGGTTACGGCGAGATCGTGGTAGCTACCAACAAAGAGGAGGACAGCAGAAGCGACTGGCACGATTCTCTGGCAGGATGAGAACATGTGGCCCAAGAACTCAAGAAATCAAAAGTGTCCCACGTCCCCTCGGTGGAAATAAGGTGGTTAACATAGCCTTGAGCCCTGAAGAACTAATCGCTCGTATCATGGATGCCGAGCCACCGGAGATTTACCTCATGAAAGACATGAAGAAGCCATTTACAGAGGCCAATGTCATGATGTCACTGACCAACCTGGCCGACAAAGAGCTTGTTCACATGATCAGCTGGGCCAAGAAGATCCCAGGTGAATATATATAACCAGAAAAAACACTAGCTCACTGTGTTACTACATTTCTGTTTCCAAAAACACAAATCTGCCTAAATTGCAAATCCACATGGACAAGAGCTCATCAGTCATAATGTCAATTTGTAGAACAAACCCACAAAGATGATTCACTATGGATTCCCCTTGGAATTTCTAATGGGTACCAATGAGTACAGTAAGGGATGTGGTAAACATAACTTGAAGAGAATGTGTCATCTTCAGAATTTTGAATGAATTACTTTATTACATCATACCAAGATTCAAACTAACTTTACAGTTAATCTGTGCTTATGTTGCTAGCAAGATGCTGCATGATGTGAATTACACTTCATTTATTAAGCATGTAAACATAAAAGAGCCAGGGGGTGAAAACTTTTGAACAGAATGGAGATTAAAAAAAATGTTTTGCCTAAATACCTTTCTTTCTTTTTTTTTTTCATTTAGTAATGCCCTTCAGTGGCTACAGAAGATATTTAAATAGATATATAAATGTTTCCCATAGGACAACATAAGTAATACTGTACATTTCTAGTCTGTTACTACCCACTGCCACATATACCAATGACGGAAATAAGCACAGTTAGAATAGCTAAATATGTGGGAGAGAATGGTTATTAAAGTGCCCCTATTATGCCATTTTAAAGGCTGCTAATATTGTTTTATGAGTCTCTTAAAAGAGGTTTACATGTATGCAAGGTCAAAAAACAGTTGATTTAATTTTACCCCATTTCTAAATGATTGGTAAACGACTCGTGTGAAACAGATCGAAGACTCAGTCCGTCTAAACCCCGCCTCTCCATGAGCCCTCACTGCTGTGATTGGTCAGATGGTGCAGTTCTTTTAGGATTGGTCTACTGCCGTCTTTCTGACATCACTAGGGATGCTTTCAGAGAGCATACATCAACTAGTTAGCAAATCGGCCACACCTCTATGCTGTGAACTTCAACATTGTATAATTCATAACACTGCGTTAAACATCGTTTCTCATTTCTTAAAATAGTTAGCCAATTACCAAGACATGTGCAGGGTTGTTACACAACGTAACATACACAAATATGTATTTTGAACGATCGCTAGAAAATACAATCTATTAAGACCAAACGTTTGGTGTAAATCGTGTTTTACTCCAAAATTGGAAAAGCAGTCATCAGTAAAACAAGGCGAACACAACAGAAGAGATTGTACTGCTGAGGTGTTGTTGAAAAAATTAATGTTAACCACTCATTATTTGTAGATTCATTTTTCGGAAGGGCATATAAAACAAATGTACTCTCACTGGATACAGCATCTTCTTGACATGATGAAATTGTACTGTTTGTGGGCGGGGCAAGTTGTTCGGAACGTAGTATGTGGGCGGACATTATAAAAATATGTTACTTAGTGATGTGTGGACGTAACAGAAAAAGATTTGAATTGCTGACGACTCGTTTAGGCGAATGTGAGCTGACCCTGTTTTTTGATAGACAATATCTGTCGGTGTCACAACTTTGCAGATAGTTTATGTTCCCATACAGCTATATGACACACTGCATGAAAGATCATATTTGAAATGGCATAATAGGGGCACTTTAAGTGACTGTATGTATTGCAATCGCAATAATTTTACATCAAGACTAGTTACCACGTAATTTATAATTGAAATGGTTTAATAACAGCAT
This sequence comes from Enteromius thamalakanensis, assembly GCA_032357475.1. Lineage (NCBI taxonomy): Eukaryota > Metazoa > Chordata > Actinopteri > Cypriniformes > Cyprinidae > Enteromius > Enteromius thamalakanensis. The sequence continues at coordinate 13,580,935 of JAUCMT010000088.1, forward strand.
TTCACTATGGTTACACTTGAATTGGTTACAAAATAGCAGAAGGATGGTACATCCTTACAAACATAAACAATTCATTGTACCCAGTATGTATGTGGAGGAAAAGAGGAAGATAGGGCAGAGCCCCAAGAAGCAAAGAAAAGAGGCTGCCAATAAAAGTAGACAACAGTTACAATCGTCTTTTATCCCTTCCTTGACCATGTGACTAAAAACTAAATGTGAAACATTCAAACTGACCAATTAGATGTCCTCATGTCATTGTTACAATCATACCGTCATTGTTAGAAAGAACTTTTGAACTGGGTCATTCGTTTAAATTCAGCTATAATTTTCTCGTGTGTGCTATATATAAACGTCTTTATGTAAAATATTATATTCAGGTTAGTTCTTAATAAACAAATCATTTTGTGTGAACCCTCTTAATTTGGTAAAATGATAAACATTTTTTACATTCTGAAAGGGGAATGTAAACTTTTGACCTCAACTGTACTTGTTCTGTTTTCTTTGATGATTTATTATTTTAATTAATCCTTGGCTTTTGAGATGAGAGTCTTTTATCAGGGAATCATCATTTACTGATTCTGAGCATGTACAGTTTGTTTATTCTGAGAACATGAACAAATTCAGACGCTTCTTTTTAAATTATTTCCGATCCCCGGGGATGAGTGTCTTGTACAAAACTGTTTTTGGATCATGGGTATGGAATTATTAACAAAGCTTATTTCTCACTGCAGGTTTTGTGGAGCTCAGTCTTTTTGACCAGGTCCATTTGTTGGAGTGCTGTTGGTTAGAGGTGCTGATGCTGGGACTGATGTGGCGATCTGTTAATCACCCTGGAAAGCTCATTTTCTCCCCAGACCTCAGTCTCAGCAGGTAACTAGTGTCAGTTAATTCTGTTTATCCTTACCATTGCCTAATTTATGAACAGGCACATCCAGCTCTCTGTGCTTTGAATAATTTTTATTCTCATGTGCTTTGGATGGTCATTATTATTTCATTTATTTTTATTTTTTTCGCAGCTGTTTGTTCTGTGTGCCAGAATGTTATAGGATTTAAGTTACTAATTACATGTTGATAACATCCTGGTTTACAGACTTTAGTTAACCCTCTGGTCACTTCAAGGTTGGGCCATTTATCCAGGGTCAGTTAGCATGCTTACTTTAATGTAATCACTCAATGACATGATGCCCCAGTTCATGCATACAGTGATTTCTATATTTTTAGAGGGACATCAAATTTAAAATATCATGGTGATGCAACTGTTCAACCAAAATGAAGAAAATGCCTCATTGAAAAAACCCAACAAACAAAAAACACCTGATGCATTTGAAATGCATTTCCACCAATGTGTAAAATTCACTGGAATTGAAAAATATTTTTGTTTTTATAATGTCATAGAAAACTATAACATGTCTGTCAAACTACATGAGCGGTGTCCGAGCGAGTGTAATGCTGTGTGGTGGGAATTAGAGAGCTGTGAGAAGACAGGGACAGATTCTGCCATGGCTTGTGTGTTATCACTCCTCTACTCCTCTGCCCTTTGTACCCTCTAATATGGTGTGTACCAGTGTTGTAATGTGACAAAATAAATAGGCCAGGGTTACAAATGCTCCAGATTTTATACGGGGCTACACTTCCAAACCAATCCAGTCATGGGTGGGCCGTAAACATGCTCACCATCTGATATGCTGCCAGACGTTTACTGTATTTTTATTGGCTGCATTTTGGATAAGCAATTCAAAGCCAACTGGATCCCTGAGTTTTAACTTGGCGTTCTGCTTGTGAATATTGAAAAAGTGCACAACATGCCAGCTCTCTGACCACATCTGCCCTTAATGACTCTCTGTATTATTCAACAAATTCTCAAATATAATACTTAAAATTAGTAATGAAGCTTAATAGTGTTTGTGACCTTATGCTTGGTGAGAACGGACCTTAAGTATTGTTTAAAACTAAATGGGAGTCATTTGTTCTGTTTTCACACGTTGTAATGATGTGTCAGTGTTGTTCCCAGTCTCAGTCACTGCTGTAGCACCTCAGAGTCTCCAGACCAGAAGTACTCTGATTTTCCATTGACGCTTATATATAGACCTCGCTATTCGTATTTTCACTAGGTGCCAGGTTGGGAAGACGACTATTGAGGTTTGAGATTGAGGCCCAGTCTCGGGTTTCCAGTGGTGGGAAGATAATTACGAGACTGCTAAATGTCTTTGTGTTTGTCAGGGACGAAGGCAGCTGTGTGCAGGGGTTCGTGGAGATCTTTGATATGCTGCTGGCAGCCACGTCCAGGTTCAGAGAACTGAAGTTACAGAGAGAGGAGTACGTGTGTCTCAAAGCCATGATCCTGCTCAACTCCAGTGAGTGTTCTTCTCATTAAAGGTTTTATGAAATATGCATGTGTTTTCCTGCTTTGTAATTGCTATAACAAATGTATTTTTATTAGAAACAATGCATCTGTTTGTCCACAGAGAACAGACAAACCACAGTCTAGTATCTGTTGTTTCTTCTTGAGAGAAGCCGAATGTATTCATAATACATTCATAAAAGCATTCTTTTCTTTATTATTTTTGTTCTTTATTTTTTTTATTTAAAAAAATATGAAATCAAAGATTTCTCATTGTTATAGTGTGAAATTATATCAAGCTCTGTTTAATGCATTTTTTATCTTGCTTTTGCTGTTTTTATAACCTGCCACATCTTAATATATGAAGTTTCATCTTAATATTCAAAATGTATCCATAAATAACTATTTAATCATATATATATATATATATATATCAAATGATCCTTCAGAAATCATTCTAATAGGCTGATTTGCGTACCAAGAAACATTTATTATTGTTTTCAATAGAAAGTTCGAATGAGCAGAATTTCTTTTATTTGAAACAGAAATCTTTTATTACCCTATAAAATTCATTTGATTAATTAAATGCGTTCTCCAAAATAAAAGTATTAATTAAAATAGAGAAAAGTTTTCTGACCCAAACTTTTGAGCAGTAATGTACAGTATTCCTTTTTTTGTAAATAATCACTTAACATTGTGAATATTTACCGCCATATGCAAAAAATAACATTTTAAAGTGAAGCATAAAAGATTTAACTAACTCTTACAAGATTACAACAATAATTAAATTAATAATGGATTTATCAACAAATATATACATTCTGTCTCTAGCACTCGAGAGTAGCTCAGTAAAAAAAAAGATCTAGTTTTGAGTACAGTGACCTAGTGATTATGTTCCAGACATACAGCAGTGATTCTCACATGGGAGAAGTGGGTTCGTTTCCTGCTGGGCGATCAGACTTCCCTTCATTTCCTGTCCTGTTACTTTGTCTCTACCATTAAAAATTGCAGACCTCCACAGAGCCGTAATAAATAGTGTTCACTCGAGGCCCATAACTTGGAAGATTACTACAACTTGCTTGAATGTGAAGGGAGTGTTGGCAAGGCTAGGCAAGAAACCCGCTCACACATTGTTTAAAGCCTTAACGGGGACACCATGCCTTTGCTCCACGCTTTCAACCCAAGTATCCATTTCTTAGCAAACGCTTATGAAAGCAACAGGCAGAACCTGCTTAGTGTTTATCGTCTGAAGAACCCAGTATTTCTTCCTGCTCTGATTCCTCTGAACTTTTGATCTGTCTTTTCCTCGTCCATTATCTCTTCATTCTCAGCCCCCAACAGCTGTCTTCACTTTATCTGCTCGGGATCGCTCCAGATGTGTTGCGTTGTTTTTGAATGGGATGTTTTTTGGATTGGACGCTTATTAGGGTATCACTCTCTATTCTTTCAAACGGCTGTAAATGTCAGTGTTTCTCATGCGCTCGTGCGTCATTGCAGACATGTGCCTGAGTTCGACGGAGGGAGGAGAGGAGCTGCAGAGCCGCTCGAAGCTGCTGTGTCTGCTGGACTCGGTGACAGATGCTCTGGTGTGGGCCATCTCCAAGACAGGCCTGAGCTTCCAGCAGCGCTCCACCAGACTAGCTCATCTGCTCATGCTGCTCTCCCACATAAGACACCTCAGGTACAGACAATACAAATATGGAATAAGGAACGTTTGATTCGACTTTGATTGCACTTGATTTTACTTGAGTAATTCGACTGAAATATATTTCTTTGTTTAAGAATAATGGATGCATAGTACATCATTTGTATTATATACTATATTATATACAAATTAGCTTATAGCCTGGGTCTGTTTGCCCACTCTCTGTAGTAACAAAGGCATGGACCACCTCCACTGCATGAAGATGAAGAAGATGGTTCCTCTGTATGACCTGCTTCTAGAAATGCTGGACGCTCATATCATGCACAGCTCCCGTCTGTCTCCTAATCCCAAAGAGAGCAAAGCCGCCCAGGAGGCGTTCGCCTGCACGTCTCAGCATGGAGAGACTTTAGGACCCTCATCCATTTCTGGTGAGATATAGAAACAGTTGTTTCTTTCGTAATGCCATTGAAATAAAAACTTTAACTGATGGAAACAGCGGTTTTATCAAATACTTAGCTTCTACATTAATTTCATTGCCAGGTAACATTCTTTCATCAATCTTCAAATAAGTACAAGCTGAAAAAATATCACGTTAAACTGCTCTTCTTTCTCCCCAGTGCTGAAGAATGATCTATAGTTTTGGGAGAATGGACAACAAAAACAACCACGCAGAAAGAGTGGATAAAATTTCTCAAGATGAAATTTATAGTTTTTTTTTTTTTTTTTCACAAATCTGGCTTTTGCTGTGAAATCCGTTATTTTCTTTTTTAACAGAGCTCATTTTGGTTTTCTGTAGCCATAAACACAACGACAGAAAAGTCATTAAATTTTTACTAAACATTATGAGTTGCTGGTGATTTAAAAACTGGTTACTATTTGTTTAGATTTTGAATTTCTTTTTTGAAATGTAACATGCAGGCCATATCTGACAGCATCACATGCATCTCCTGAAATCTGTGCTGTATCTAAACAGTACATTTGCAACTCTTGCTTTTTGTGAAGGAAAACAACGGCATCACCCCGATGCCCTCGTCAACTGTATCAACTGCTGTAGATAGAGCAACTATTGACCACACTGTCAGAACAGATCACATTCCTGACAGTATGGAAAAAAAAAGATGAGAGAGGTTTGTATGCAATGGCAGACTAAATTCTGGACCAAAGGCTCAGAAAAACTGAATTAAGCCTTTTTTTTACTATCAGAACAAGGACTTGCATAGTAATTCAGGGCAGCTGGATGTTTGGTTTGCATCTATTACGTTCACGAAACAGATAACGGAACAAAATGTGTTTAATGAACTTTGTTCGTCCTGCTCTCTACCCAGTAAACCTTTTAACACCACATCAGCCTTGTACAAAGCATTTATACATTTTCTAATGACAGCTCGATCTATTGCTACTATTCCACTGTGAAAACCTGTTTGTAAGATGCACCACATCTACCAAAAAAAATACTTGTGATATTGCACTTTAATATTTCTCTGAAATATCTGAAAGCCTATCATGAGAATTATATATATATATATACATGAAGAATTCATTTGCAAAAACAGATAGCTCTATTTTTAACTATTCAATCATGTTTTCTTTGATTGTGTATTCCAATTAATCTCAATAAAGCTGCAGTTGGGTTATTTTGACTAGATTAAAAAAACAGGTAACTAATGCAATTTTGGGGGGAGAAAGTTAAATATTTTTGCAAGTAAACTTTTCATTTATATATATATAGCAGTGCCTACAGTGATTATAGCCTAGAAGACAATAACCAAAAAACAATTTATACAGGTAAATAGAAACTGAATTGATTTGATATAAAACCAAACCTACCTTAAAGATTATTAGATAAAAATAGATGATACAAGTACTTAATTTTTAATAAATGCACAGGTTATTTATAAATGTTATTGTAAATGCCGGCAGCCATCTGAATTGTAACAATTTTGATATGAAGCTCAAATATTGATTTTACACATTTTGCCAACTAAGCATTAAAACCAACTGTAATACATTTGTTGTAGACAGTGTTTATTTTTGAACAGAACAAAAGTTTAATTTGTAAAAGTTTGTAAAATGTTCTTTTCTGTACCATGGTATATGCAGGAATCCTAAAGTTGAATTTATTACCTTTTACTACCTTTTTTACTACCTCCCCAATATTTTTTACTACCAACACAACATCGATCAGCGGCCTTTTTTTT
>JAUCMT010000088.1:13587218-13637484 GCA_032357475.1 Enteromius thamalakanensis
CAAAGTTCGTTATCACAGGAACATCCCAGCTGAAGATAATGAGGAAATCACATCGCTCCGCTTGTGGACAAGTGCATACCAAACAACTAAATAATGACACGCACGTGCACTGCTCTCTCAAGTCTCCACTAACAAAGAGATACAAATGATCACTTTGATGATTTGGAAAATGACCATGAATCGTACGATACGCGAATCGTTACACCCCTATACCTTATATATATATATATATATTTTTTTTTTTTATTCATGATAAAGTTAAACACGCAAACAGAAATATTCAGAACAAATTGAGGTGGAGAAGAAAAATTTACTACCAGGTCAAATTTCGTTTGTTACCTTTTACTACCTTTCAAGGGCCTTAATTTGGACTTTTTTTTTTTACTACCTTTTACTACCTTTTACTACTGCGCGGACACCCTGTGTACACATCTGCCTTGCGGTGCTTCTGTAACACTGTTATTTACACAGGGGTGTATTAAAATGTTTCTATGTGCATTTGACTATTTATTTTTGGGCTTTGCAAATATGAACAGTTAATTCAGACCATATCATTTTAAGAACGAGACCACGTAATCTCAAAATAGCAGCCATCCATCATGTCACCACAAACTGCGGCTGAAGGGTCAATATTTTCCAGTTTCAAACATATAATCTTTAATCAGTGCATGACGTGCTTAAATCTAGAAATATTGAAAGAAATGTCAGTGATTTACATTCAAGCTCATACAATGATTGGTATTTTTCTTTACAGCATTATGACAGAAAAGAAATCGGATCGCATCAACAAAATTCTTAGTATGGCTCTCAAAGGGGAATAAATAGTATAAAATCAATTATATAAATACAAGCGTTAAAATATTGCTTGGACAAAAGTGAGGTGCTTGGCATGAGTCATGAAAACGGCTCTGAACAGTCGTTCATGTGGGAGGAGGGCCGTTGGTGTAGCGTAACATGGGGTGGAACGAGCGGGCAAAATTATTAGAAAAGGTGCAGCTGTAGTCGTCTTCAGAAAGAGGTACCAAGCAGGCTAGAACCAACAGCAGGAGGAACAGGAGATGCAGAGGGAAAGCCGCTCGCAGGACTCGATAGAAGAATGTACGCTGAGGCGATGGGTCCCGCTTGGATCTGAGGGGGGAAACTCTTATATTACACATACGTTTACTGTGTCAATGCCTTTTAACCTAATAAAGTATGTTTTTTTAACTATTCTACACAATTTAATATACAAAAATAAATAAAAGATTGTGTGTGTGCCACTGTACCGAGAGCATTGTGTGGATTTTTTGTCTCCTGAAGCATCAGTTGTGGACTCCTGCAAACACATGACATACAACAGTTTCATATTTCACCACAAATCCAAACTACTAAAAGATATCGCTCGAAATGATGAGTCTGTTATTCAATTATATTAATAATATATATGCTGGAATGGAAAAATAATATAAGACAAAACTTCCTTGGTGAGATTGTTTTTTAAATGTCTTTTATGCTCAAAATACAACAAATACATAAATATTGTGATAATAATTTTTCTACTTCAATAAATGTTAAAATTTCAATATATTGTAACAGCTATCGTAACTTCTTTCAGAGATCATTCTAATATGCCAATTTGCTGCTCAAGAAACACTCATCAGCGTTAAAAACTGTTGTGCTGCCTTTGATTTTTCAGAATGCTCTGCTGAACAGAAAGAACAAAATAAAAACAAACATGTATTTACTGTTACTTTTATCAAATGAATCGGTCCTTGTGGGAAAAATTCATGTCTTTGTGTTTTTCCTTTAAATATTTTGGTAACACTTCAGAATAGAGGGTCAGAATAATGCATTAGTTAAGCATTATTTATTGGTTAATTTGTTCATAATTAAGCATTATTTGAGCAAAAACACACTAGTAATTAATGATTAAAATGTTAAGTTAATCATTAATTACTAGTGTCTTTTTGCTCAACTAATGCTTAATTGTGAACAAATTAACCATTAATTAATGCTTAACTAATGCAATATTCTGACCCTCAATAGTGAACAAAAAAAGAACAGTGTATGACGTTCAAATACTAATAATTGATTATTAACTGATCTTAGGCTATGCTCCGACCCCTCATTTTTTTCTTTGCAGAACATCCCATAGGAACCGTTTGGGGATTTACGTAAAACAGTTTATTTTTTAGCAAAGTGGTTATATATTTAAAGGAATATCATTTGTCCGTGTGTTTAAATAAAATAATACTGTAAAGCATTTAAATATATATATTAATACAAAATGTGTTAACGGAAGTGAGCTTCACTTAAATTTTTTTTTTGTGTGTGTGGTGTAAATGGATAAAAAAAAAAATGCATTGCACAACGCTCTTACCAATCTCTCTTCAATGGTCTGGAGATCCTGGCTGACCTGACGTGACAGTAGTCTTAGTTTGCTTCCGATGACATGGAGTTTTTCCCGGGCTTCAGCGCTGTCCTCTCCACGAGCCTCAGGAAGCAGCTCAGAGACTATCTCCTGCAGAGAGCTCACTCGCTTCTGTCTGCCCTGGAGCTCCTCAGCCAGATCCTGCCACCAGGGGGTGCACAAAACATAAGCTCAACACAAACTAGAGGTCAGCCTTGATTGGAGAAGCTGGTGTTGCCCTGCTGTGGGTTTCTCTGACTCACCTTCAGGGTGATGCTGTGTTCCTGAAGCAAGGAGGATGGCACAGAAAGGTCGTTCATGTTCACCGTGTAGCGTCTGCTCTCTGCATGGGCCAGCCATAGCAGCTGAGAGTGGACCATCTCGTGAAACTCCTGCATAAGTGCAAAAAATTGTCAGTGGTGAGAGATGAAGTTACATATGGCATTTCCATAGAGGTTTATCATAAGATCGCTCACCTGACAGCGTCCTAGGGTAGTGCGCAGGCTGTCCTCCCACCCCTCTAGTCCTGCACAAGCTTCTGTCCAGCGGTGATTCATGCTGCGCAGACCCTCCAGAAGCTCAGGTGCTCCTTCTGTAGCTCCCTGCTGCAGCTCTCGCCCACCCAGGTTCAGAGACAGCATCATGGTCTTGTAGCGAGCAAATGTCTTCTGCATTTCCTGTGCCACGTGGAGGAAATTAGAGTGTGAAGACAATCTTTTCCTTACCATGCCTCTGTATTATTTATCTAAAAGATCAGATGTAACTCTGATGCTCACTTTAAGTTGTTTGACCCTCTCTTCTAAGATCTCGACACCGATGGCAGTCTCGGGCTTCTGCAGTCTGTCCAGCTCAGGTGTGACATGATCCAGCCAGGAAGTGATGTCGTGCAGGTCAGAGGTCAGCTGCTGGGCGTCTCTGGAGCTGCACTGCTCTTTACTCACTGCTTGAGCCTGCAGCAGCTCCCAGCGCTCAATCACTCCTGCGGAGAACATGAAGCTCTTGAAGTGAAAAAGATCTATATGCACACCCGTCCATTCTTATCCTGTCTATCCATCCCTTCATTTGTCTACTCTATCAAACTATTCATCCATGTGCCCATCTATCCACCCACATACCTATTCAACCTTCATTTTTCTATCCAACTATTAACAATTGGCATTCCTTTTTGTTTGTCCTCTTTTCAACTCATCCAGCTATACCCAGCTATCTTTCCATCCATCCATCACCTACCCCTCTACCTCAGGGGTCACTAAGGTTGGTCCTGGAGGGCCGCTGTCCTGCTGAGTTTAGCTCCAACCCTAATCAAACACACCTGAAGTAGCCAATCAAGCTCTTACTAGATACACAAGAAGCTTCCAGGCAGGTGTTTTGAGGTAAATTCTGTAAGACATGGCTCTCCAGGATCAAGTTTGAGGATCTCTGCTGTACCCAATCGTGTGCAACTATCCAACAACTCGTCCAGCTTTTCTTTCCCCACCTATCCACTTATCCATCTAAACTCAACTTTCTCAGTCTTTCTATCCAATCATCACCAATTCACTCAACCGCTTCCATCTGATCAAACATCAAATCATCCATTCATTTTTTTTAGCTCATCTAACCAATCGTTCCTCAATTTGTCTACGCAACTATATATGCATTAATTAATTAGTTTTTCACTACCCAACTATCTATCCATTAGTCCATAAATTCAAGTGTATCTTATAACCTATTTAGAGTCCACCTATCCATACATCCAATTTATCCACATATCTTCTTCTGGCTACTTAGCTATTTATCCACTCATCCACCTATCCAACTATTTAAGCATCATCTATTTCTCCATTCATCTATCCAACTATCTATGCATTTATATAATCCACCTATTTAAAAATGCATCCATCCATCCACAATCTACCCTTCTTATCCATCCATCCATGCATCCATCCATCCATCCATCTTCTACCTTTCCTATCCACCAATCCATCCACAATCTACCTTTCTTATCACTCCATTCATTCAGCCATCCAACCACATATACATACGTTTGTTTATCTACCTATCCAACTATGCATCCATCCACTCATCCATTTCTCCATCTATCAATGCATCACTTTGTTTGCCCACCTATCCAACTATGTATCCGAACATCTATCCATCCATTAAAATGTAATTACATGATGTTCTTGATAAATAAGAAGCCTTCATGCTTTCAGACTCATGCATGTAGACAGAATAAATGTCCCCTGCACATGTGATCTGCGTCAGTGACTGTACCAGACTATTTCTGAAAAGCCTTATTAAATGACTCACTCAGGATGAGTACCAGACAGACTTCCTGATGTTCCTCTGTATTGGACAAAGCGTCTGTACCTGACTGTTTGTCTGCAGTGTTGAAGCCAGTGAGGCCTTGTTCCTCCTGCTGTTCCTCATCATCCAGGATCATAGAAACCCGCTTCACACTCTTAATGCTGCCGCTGCACTCGGACATCAGCTGGACCTGCACAGTGTACAAACACATCACACATGCATCATTCCTGAGGAAGTTTCCAATTTGGTGTTTATGAAGGTGCTGGATTAAGAAGGAAGGGGTATATACTCACGTAGCCTTGTTTAAAAGGAGTGCTGGTGTGTGTAGGTGAGGACGAGTCCAGCTGGAAGGATTTCCTTTCAGGTGTGTTTTGAAAGTGCCAATTCTGTCCTGTGAATTTGAGAGAGAAGGACAGAGATTTAACTCATTGCTCAAAACAGGCTACTTCATTTGTGCTGTGAAGATAGACATAGACACAAGAATTGGAATTATTTAGCTTTTGCAAGGATCATGGGGAATCAAATCAGACATTAAATTGACAGAGGCCCTATGTCTTAAAGGATAAAACATGTATTACTCATTTCAGATGCAAAATTGCAATTTTTTAAAAGCAGAGGGGCAAAACCAGATAATTTATTGTAAGTATCATAATGGTAATGAAACAAAATAATTATGTTTTTGCAATGAAAAACAATAATAAATGGATTTCGAAAAGAAAAAAAAGTCATCAAACAAACTTATCATGTGTGCTTTTCCAGTAATGAGCAAAGCTTCAAGATAAATTAATGTTATTATCTTCTGCATGAGCATGAAAGCTCTGGAGAGGGCAGGTGCACTGAGCCAAGTGAGAGGAGGGGATGCAACCTTCCTGTGCCCTCTCTTATACTCCCTGAGATCTGGACATGCCCGGCTCTCAACCCTCCTCTTTACCAACAGAATCTCCTTACAAGCCTCAAGTCTTTCATGATAAGAGCACATAGCAGAACAGCTTGAAGGGAGGGCGCTTGCATCTTTTGATTTGAGAGAAAAATGTCTGTGCCGAAAAGAAAAATACTAGGCCTTTGATGATCCAGCAAACCAAGGATATTCATAAGCATACCGAGAGCGATGTGGGAACAAGACAGGACAGAGATAGAGAAAACAATGTGGAAAGAGAATAAGGAGAAACTGGACAGATGTGAATGCACTAAAATAAAAAAAAGTGGTAAGATTTTGTAGTAATGCACACCTAAAGCCAAGTGCACATAAAGGGAAATGTACTATAAGCCTACCTAAAGGCTTCTTTGTCACCTCAGATAAAAATTCTGGGATTTCTTTTACTTCTAAATCTAGAGGGAGAGAAAAAAAGAATGACTAAACTAGTAATACGACAAACCTTTCCATCAGTCAGAGTTCTGGGAAAAAAAAATCTTAGCCTCAGACGATGTGCCAATGGATGTAAAACTACAAAAGAGCTGGTTAAAATTGTCAGTTGCAATCTGACAGCTAAAAATATACTTAAATTATATCCAACTTTAGATTTAGGCTTACAGGAAAAAAAATCTTCTGGTTACGAGAAAGAAAGTCAGTCAGCCTCATGTCAAGCTGCTCAAAAAAGGTAAAAAATTGGCCCATTGAAGAAGCTCCTTCATCATTCATCATAACTTCGGTCAGTGGGGTAAAACCAAGGGACCAATTGGAAACAGGTGCGAAATTGGACATTTTTCACCTTTACACAAAATTGCCAACCATTTGGACGTCCATACCTGACAGGGCAGAGAAGAAGGCAGCATCCTCTTCCTCATCGTGTGAAGAAGATCCACCAACATCCCCGGTATGGTCCCACTCCAGAGGGATGGAATCCACACTAACGGGGGTTTCACGGCCCGAGCGCTCCTGAGGTGGTGATAACAGGCACATGGAGGGCTGGCTGGAGGAAAGGGTGCCCTGTGTCTCTCTGGACTTCTCACCATCAAAGACGTCCAGCTGTTCCTGCAGCTGCTTCAAAGAGAAAACACTGTAATTCATACATTCATACATGCCCCATATGGAGTTATTTGCACAATTTACCACATACGTCACTGTAAAAGAAGTGTACAAAAAATATACACTACCCTTTAAAAGTTTGAAGATTTTTCTAAATGTTTTTAAGCTGTCAAGACTGCATATTTTAATCAAAAGCAATACAAAAGTTAATTTAGCGAAAAAACTTTTTTTTCCCCAGTATCTTTGATGAACAAAAAAAACCAACAAATACATATAGAACCATGGTATTTCATATTTTAAAATATGAGCGTTTCTAATACCGGACGGAGACAGGTGAGGCGCTGATGGAATTGGGCCACTCTGCCGAACACCTCTTGACAGTATGTGTGCAGTTCCTCTAACTCATCCTCTATCTCAACAGCATCTTCAGGACAGCTCCTCTGGATCAGACCCTCCCCAAACACGATCAGAGCATCAATCTTATTGGTGTTCAGAGTGATCTCCTTCTTGAAACTCTGGAGAGTAAGTTCAGTTAAATTCAGTTATCTTGTATTCTTTCTTTTTATAGACTAAACGCCTTCATTTAAAAGAAATACTGGTAATTAACCTTCAGCTGTTTCATCTTGTCTTGGAGATGGCTCTCTGAGAAGTTCTCATCCACATTGGTCAGCTGGAGGTCTATCTCAGTCAGCCAAACAAGAAGGCTCTCACGGGTTCCCTCAAACTCTTCTCTCTGGCTTGTAAAACGCTAAATGAGAAAAAAGAGATTAGTTTATGCATTCAAGTAAACATAAGACCCACAGATGATGTGAAAACAAACTGTGTATCTGTGTCCTCACCCTGAGTCTGCGCAGTATTGCAGCCACTCTCCTCTGGAGCATGTCCCATCGCTGGTTCCCATGATGCACCATGGCCCTGAGTCTGCTGGCTGCATCAGTGCGGTTCTCCCGCGCCAGTCGTCTGTACTGGTTATTAATAATCTCCAGCTGGGTTAGGCTGTCGTGTACCTGACTTTGGAAAACCTAACAAAACAAACCAAAATATATACAGGCTATATAAAATCAAACACTACTAGCTATGAGCACAACTGCTATTACTATAAACTCTATTGAATTAAAGTTTAACACTTTAACACTTCATTTCCTTTCAAATAGTGAGTGTGCCATCAGCACTTCCGAACTCATGCATGAATGACTAAAACATTTTATAAATGAAAACCTGCTGACAGGCCATAGATGGCTGCTTGAGGAATCTGATATTCCCCTAATCGTTCTGATCGCGTTCCTAAAACGTCAGGATTAAACATTTGACTTGCACTAAATGATGTAAATATAACAGACCAGTAGCACAGCCATTCAAAGGCTCTCAGTTAAGCATTTTGTTGGACTCAAACCTCATATTTCTGGAGTTCCTTTTTGGCATCAGTGTACAGGACGTCTGATGAATTTGGTTCAGCAGCGGAGCGCTCTGCTATGTTCAGCCAGTCTTCAAAGGAAGAGTAATCCTCTTGAAACTTACACCACAGTCTCCATGTCTCCTCAATCCTACAAACAGACGTAAGTTATTAAAAACAAATAGTCTGGTATAGAAATGCATATTTATAATGAATCTGATGTACATCGGAACAATAAACAATGTACATTAATAATTTAACGCTGAATGTACATGTGTGCACTTTAAAATACATTAATTTACATGTACTGTAATTCATGTTATGGTTATTTATGAAATATATGATGTAATCTTCTTTAAAACCATAATATATTCAACTCAAGTGAGGTTAAAAGGCATTCAAAATCAACACATTATATCATGCAAAGCAAACTTCTACCAATATCTCTTGCTCAACAGGGAGCTGTGAATCTGTGTTTCTCAATCTGGAATGGAAATGCAACAGAACAACCAAACATCTGTCGGCAGGGATGGTGGTGACATCTGGATAAATGGCCATACCTCAGCCTCCTCTCCAGAGACATGGAGCAGATATTTCTCCAGCGCCGGTCCAAGCGCTGCGTGGTCTGCTGGAAGGAGTCGTTCTCTCCATCGCTGCTGCAGGCATCCTCATCACGCAGAAGCACATCACACAGCGTGAGCACAGACGCCACTCTCTCAGTGTGCTGCTCGATGTCACGCTGCAGGTCCTAAACATGCACACGTGTTACATACATACATGTCACCTTATCAAACACTGCCTGTATTGTTATATCAGTAGCACATGTAAATTAAGACAGAGAGGTGGTATTCTAAAAAAATGTGCAAAAATAGGAAAGCTGCAGCCCTTTTTTTTATTAACTTCAGCTGAATGAATAAGCATTAATAAAAAAACATAAAATTATATTCATGGGACAATTTTAATATCCTGGATTTTTGGCAAAAAAAATTAAAATAAATAAATAAAATATAATATTTTATTAATATAATATTTAATAAAATAAAATAATATAATTTTGACCCATTTTTGGCTATTGCTGCAAATATACTCGTGCTACTTAAAACTGGTTTTGTAGTCCAGGGTCACATATATCTGGAATAATTCCCACATTTTTTTAATATTTTATCTGTTTATTCATTAAAAATAAAACAAAGAAGATAATTCACACATTTACTGAACCTCCAATTTGGTATTTTAGATAATAAAAGCTAATAAAAGAGCTTGTGGTTTGCCGACCTGTTGCTCAGCCAGTCTCCTTTGGATCTCATCTCTATGGCAGATACTGTAGTGAACGGGTTTGGCCAGCTCAGCTTCAATGCAAGTGAGCCAAGAGCGAAGGTTATTCATGTTCTTATCCAACTGCTGTGCTGTTACCAGTGTTTCGGTCAGCTTTTTCACCCTGGAAAAGAGAGAGAGAGAGAGATGTTGCATATTCCTTTTGAACCCAGAGCTGCATCAAAAATACCATTTAGGAAAAAATAAAAAATAAAAAAACTTGTGCGAACATAAATGTTCTTGGACGTTTTGATGAAAACCTGAATGTGTCCAGAAGTCCTCTATAACCTTTACTAAATAAAACTATATTTTCTGACACAAAGAAATTGCCGTTTTTTAAAAGAAAAGCACTAACCCCTTTATAAATCATTCAAGTATGTTTTCTTTGGTATCTGAGACTGTGTAGTTTGGAAGGAAACCAATGAAATCCTTTCAAAGTTTGGCGCCCTATACTTAACGTGAAACAACTTAAAGAAAGGTCTGATAACTCCAGGTCAGAGGACACTGAAACACAGACAAAGGGTGTTTGTCCCATAGGGATTAGACTGAACCATTTAAGTGTGACAGTGTGAAGCTTCTCGATCTGTTGTTTAAGTGACCGCATGGCCTCACAAACCATCTGAGCAGCCATACCTGCAGATGGCCGGCTGTGTGATTATAGCGTGCTTGAGTACATACTGTGCCCTGGCCCCATTGTGCTCCTGTTCATAAGGGATAATATGAAGTGACAGACCACTGCCCCTCACCACCCCATTCCAGCTATACAGTGGGACTAGGACACACCATACAAGCCATATGGCAAAGCTGAAGCCAACCGCACTAGCGAGGGCTCCGTTAATTCCCCCCTCAGTATTAGCACCATCTGGCTGCTTCAGAATACGTCACACAACAGGACTGACCAATTACAGGAGACCCTGCTGACATCACAGACAAGATCGGAAAGCACTTGAATTGTTTGTTTGTTTGGCTTGCTTGCTTAGGACCACCACCTGATTCATATACAGGGAATGTGCAAATTTCCAACTGACTTAATGAGATTAGGATTATGCCAGCTGTGGTAAGCATCCATAGTACTGAAGATAACATCAAATTCTGAGGCTAGAAATGAGTACATGGAGAACAAAAAAAAGTTAATTAGTTAGCTTGGTGTAAATTGGCACGGATAAATTATATGATTTAAAATATATAAAATGATATTATATTGTCTAGCATATCTACTGTTAATTGAATTTAGGTCATTTATAACACTGGGACATATGATCCATCCCAATAATAATTATAATAATGAATAATAGTCTAGTGAAGGAAGCATCATGCTCCACACTCAGGAAGAATTGCATCATGGTCATGTTGAAAGACTGAAGGACGATTTCTTTTCAATGTTAAAAAAAAAAAATCTTCATTCTAAAGCCTTTTTTATCAAGCAGTGAGAAGAAGGGTTAATATTCATGATGTTTGACTATAGTGAAAACAGTTTTAACACTTAAAGAGTACCAGTGTTATTTTAGTATTATTTATATACAATAAAGAAATCATTTATATTTTGAATTAGCTTTCATTTTAACATGGAGTTTTTATTTTTATTGTATTATTTATTTATTTATTTATTTTTTTTTGCTTTTGTCATTTTTATTTATTTATTTATTTATAGGTATACATCACTTTTTTTTACTCTTTTAAAATTAGCTTTTTAAAAGTAATTCTAGTACTTACTAATATTATTTTATTTAATTTCAGTTAGTTGCCAAGGAAACGTTTTAAATTGTCATTGTTCACATTACAATGATCAATTTTAACTTAGTTTTATATTTACATTGTAATATTTTAAATGATATTTACCTTTTGGTTAACAACATTCAACAGTAATGACACTACTACTGCTACTGCTACTGCTACTGCTACTGCTACTACTGCTGCTGCTACTGCTACTGCTGCTGCTGCTGCTGCTGCTACTGCAGCTATTGCTATTGCTATTGCTATTGCTATTGCTACTGCTACTGCTACTATTACTATTACTATTACTATTACTACTATTACTATTACTACTACTACTGCTACTACTGCTACTACTGCTACTATTACTGCTACTATTACTGCTACTGCTACTGCTACTGCTATTGCTATTGCTATTGCTATTGCTACTGCTACTGCTACTGCTACTGCTACTGCTACTGCTACTGCTACTGCTATTGCTATTGCTATTGCTATTGCTATAGCTACTGCTACTGCTACTGCTACTGCTACTACTACTATTACTATTACTACTACTACTACTATTACTATTACTACTACTACTACTACTGCTACTACTACTACTACTGCTACTGCTACTACTACTACCTTGTGTCAGTATTACACGAGCTTACAATACTATGACAGCATAATATCATATTAATAAAATAATGTGGTAACACTTTATTTTGATTGTCCTTACATGTCAACCAACTCTCATTAGAATATTAGTACACTCTCTAATTAACATCTGCTAACTCTTTATTGTGATGGTCTCCCAAAAGACGCTCTACTGACTATAAGTAACTTTGCAAGTACACATCAAGTTATTCTAACCCTACCAGTCTACTAACACTCTGCTAGCACTCTATTGAGAGTTAGTAGATATGTAGGTGCAATGTTACTTCTAATCAACAGAATACGTTAAAGGGTCCATCAAAATAAAGTGAAGCCAATAATGTTATACTACTATTTCCTAAATCTTTGGCAAGTTATCATTATTTTTTTTTAGTTCAATGACTCACAAACCCTAATCAAAGTCTTTTTTCCCAACAACAGGTCTAAATAAGGCAGAAACACACAAATGAAAGAATGAATGTGGAAACCAGAAGTGATGCATGCTAAGGCTTTCAATCAAACAAAGAGCTTTGATCAGTCATTAATCAACGGATACAGAGCAATATAAGCAACTGATCAACTTCAAAGTTGAATGTGGCTTGTTCGTTTTTTTTCTCACCTGGCCTCAATGTGGTTGAACAGGTGCTGCCAGCGGTCGTTGACATCTTGCAAGGTCCCGTGGATCTCTGCCTCTTTAGCCTTGTCGCTGGCCAATAGGAGCTGCTCGCCCAGCTGCTTGAGGTGGCTCTTGTTCTCGCTGAAGAGGTTAATCTCCTCCATGCAGTCCTAAAGAAAGATGTGCACAATGAGCACCGGCCTCTCATGTGCTTTAGTCATTAACACATCTATCCCAAACAAAACCGACTAACTGCACTTTGCCTCCGCTTGGGTCTGACAGCTGTTAAAACTATGTCTCTTTTCTCAGCATAAGCCCTCGTTAAAACAAAAGAAAGGCGGACGATTATTCGCACTGACCCCTCGGCGGCCCAAATCCTTTCCACTTTTCTCTCTGCTTTTAAGGGTTCACCTGTTTCGTTAAGTCCAACCTGGCTCACTTGGAACAGCAGACAGTTATTATAGCGCTGGCCGTCAGTAGCTGTGCTAGAAAGAAACAATGGCCAGTTTTCTGATACTCTATGTGATCATTAGTGGCGTGGCCTGAAACCGTCCAAAACCTCAACGGTAAACTATGTGCTAATGACTGCAGAGTGCTTGAGGTTGCACTGTTTGTTGGTGAGAGAGAAACTGCACACACGAGGCTATTGTTGTGTATGAACAAAGAGATAAACGAATGAAAACTGTTACGCAGTACAGCACTCTGCCCTCAATTTTATAGTACATGCAGAGCTAATGCGGAGCTAATCTATGATGTTTGGAAAATAATGTACATTTGTAGTGTACAATGTACAAATGCTATGTAAGTGGATAGAATAGAGCCTCTGTGAAATGTAAAATCTGCGGGGCCTCCCTTGGGAACGCTTAAGCGTGCTGTTCATTTGAGATTGCTTTAATCCTTCATAGATACTCATAATAGCATATACCATATAATACCATATTACTGGCCTACTTAAGCTCCTTACAAATGTACAACAACAGAAACTCGCCTGAGACAAAGGCACATGGAAACAGACCCATGTGATGCCTTTTCTGAAATGATCTTAAAGTGTTGTTATGGTTATATAACTATAAAAAGAGGGGTTTAATAATGTAATTAGTAACTAATAAATGAATACTTTTATTAAGCAAGGGTGCATTGCATTGATCAAAAGCGACAGTAAAGGTATTTATATAATTCTTCATAAAATTAGAAATGTGAAATAATTGCTATTCTTATTAAACCTAAAACAGTATATATATATATATATATATAGATAGATATGTACAAACATATATATATTTTAGGGCTGTCAAATGATTACATTTTTAATCAAATTAATCAGGATTTTCAGTGGATTAATCAGGATTAATCACTATTTGTAACTACACCTGAATTTAGATCAAGAACAACGCACTGTCACTGTCACTTTTGCCGCAGCAAAAGTAGACTCTGTGCCGAACTGTCAGTTCCAAATGGTTGTCGTTTTGCCCCCACTTACGTGCAACAGACAGGAACTGATGCAATGTGCAGTTAATCACTTTCCTGACAAATAATTCGTAACACTGCACACGTGTGAAATGTATTAAAAATTTGTTTACGCAATTAACGACGAAAAAAAAAAACGTCGTTTACGTGTTATTTTTGACAGCCCTAATATATGTGTATATAGTTTCCATTAACATATTATGATTTAACAACTGACACACTATGATATATATATAAATGATTTTTCAAAGACTATGGGGCAGTGAAGTAAAGGCTGCTGAAAATTCAATTAAAAATAAACTAAAACAGAGCAGTTATAATTGTAATATTATGTTTCATGATATTACTGTTTTACTGTATTTTTGATCAAATACTGTAAATATGGCCCTTGTGAGCAAAAGTGATTAATAAAAAATAAAAAAAAACAATTAAAGACCACAAATTTTTGACAGGAGGCAGTGCAAGTTGTATGTTCGTAGAAAAAAAAGCTAATTGGGAATTTTAATGTTTGGATGAAATTTTGGAATTTTAAATTTTACCTTTTTAAGTTTTTCCACCATTTCCTCAATACTAAGGTTTTCACCCCTGCGTGCCACTTTTTTCTCCATCTGTGTCAGCCAATCACAGAGCTCCTTGTTTTTATCATTGAAGATGATCCAGGCATTCAGGCGATCAGCTATTTCCTGTTTGCGAAGTGAAACCTACACACAAGAAAAAGAATAAAGGGTTCAAATGCTTTAGTATGAAAAAAATACAATATTAAAAAAAACAATTTTACAAATATCAGCATTAGCAATGACATTATTTTTTCATGCCATTTTATTTTTCCATTATAATGTCATTTCTTCAATATCTCTGAGAGCATATGGCCTACTCTCAAGTGCTAGAGAGAGAGAGCACACAAGAACTTGCACTCTATGTGGCTTGTTCACTCCCCCGATTCAAGACTTGAAAACAACTCAGTACAAAGGTGTCAGGTTACAACTATATGACCTTATTCTTTAAAAGCCAGCCATCTGAAAGGCTTTTAACAAAACTCATCTCAAGTTGTGAGATTGATTACTGCACTGTTAAGCAAAAGAGTACAGAAAGGGCCCGCTCGCTTTTACTGCTTTCTGTCAAAAAAGGGGTTGATCTTTTAGCATGTACTAATACCAAGACACACTAGGGGACATGGGCAGCACTTTGGAGTTCCCTGTTGCTTGAGTCATTCCTAGTTTGCTGGGGCTTACATGCAGCCTTTTAAAAAGTACGAAGACATTTTCCATGCTACATTTGTCAGTAAAGGCTATACACTTTCCTTGATCCATTAATGGCACACTAAGAGAATGTGATATTGTAGGTTTCCTTCAAAACAAGAACATTAATCATTAGATTAAAAGAAATGTTAGCTGATCACTGTCTTTCTGTTGTGCATTTTCTTCAGCCCAAGACACCTGCCCCGACGCACAGGGAAAGACAAATAAAGAAAAACAAGGCCTAGCTTTGCCATCTGTCATTCATTCCAGGGAATTTTTCCACCTGCAACCTGTTGGCCATAGACACTGACGCACAGCGTAGACTGACCTCATTGGCTCGGTGCTGGCGTCAGGCCAGAATTTCGAACAAACACAAGACTGAACACTCACAACAACAACTCCACAAACTGTGAAGGGGTTCATTAAACAAGGCAAACTGCGTTATGTGGTGACAAGTCCAAGCATTGGATGCAGGCCATGCAACGATCTGTCCTAAATGTGGCCTCTCTGTTTTAATTGCTCAGGCTGTTTACAGTTACAAGAGCAACTCCATTCAAACGTCAGCTGGCCATTCAGCTACTTTACTTAATGAGGGCAGAGCAGACACCTGTGCTTGACAGATAATCTCAGAAAAAGTCCTCAGTCAGCCTTTACACTGTCTGGGAAGAAACTGAGCTACGTATGTAATGCATACTGAAGTATGAGTTAATAAAAGAGCTGTCAAGCTCTAACAAGCTTTGCATGTCTCGTGCTATTTTTCAAGTCTTCTGAAGTCATATGATAATTTGGCATGAGTAAATAACATCAATTTAAGGCATTAGTCAATTAAAAGAAAAAAACCCCAGTATTATCAGTTTACTGGTTCATTCAGTTCACAAACCTGATCTGATAATGACTGAATAATTCTGCTGCAGTGGTAACATCTTAACACATGCAAATAAATAATGTGTTTTCTGTAGCTGATATAGCACATGAGGCATATCGACAACTTCCATGATACTTTTTGCATCCTTTTTGAATCTTGAATGGACACTCATTCACTATTCTTTGTAATGCATGGAAAAAGTGACACGGTTCCGAATTTCTGCTTGTGTGTAAGTAAACGAACATTTCAATCTGAACTGTCATGTCAGAATCAAATGTGTCAGGAGAAAACTATTATTACTAGCTATAAATCTAGATCATTTGACATACTTTCTCTAATTTTCCCTCTCTTTTTCTGTGCCACGCGGTACGGTGAAGTCCCCCCCCCACTTCCAGCGGTGAATCATTGTGTGCCTTTCAATGCTGCCTGGACAACAGCACCTCTTTCCCTCCTACTCTCATTCTCGCTCTCACTCCTCTCCAACACAAACACTCACTCACCTTCAAGCACAGTTCTTCCCATTGGCTGTGAAGTTCTTCCACCTGTCCCTGGAGAAGCATTGTGTCCATGGGCAGCACATACTGAGACACGTCTGCCTTCATGGTGTTCAGCTCTTTCAGTCCTCCAGCCCAAATCTGCAAAGAGTCCTCGTCCTCCTGCATAACACGGCAACCAACACCAAGTTAAACTCCCCTCCTCTGCCGCACGCTAACCCTAGTCCTCCCTCTCCCTCTCTCTGCGTCCCTGTCATTAGCGCCCGGGATTAAGGCCCGCTGGCTGGGACAGGGGACGGGGGAGGGGAGGAGGCAGAGAGGGGAGGAGGGAGTTGGGGGGGGTGAAGAGCACCCATAACAGCATGGAAAGGGGTGATGGGGTAAAGGCCAAACATGTTAAAGACACTATTATTTCCTTTGTTTGTCAGTTTCACCCACCTTTATTAGAAGCACAAACCCTCATCAGTGCTTAATCAACCAGAAATAAAATCAATCTCCGCAGATGGGTTATTTACATATTTCTAAAGTGACCTGATTATATCAACAGGTTTTTTTTCTTTACTATAATAGTTTGAGTGCATTAGAATTCTGTTGGCATTAAAAAAGCACTGTTTGACAGTCATCAAAAACAAACAGTAATTGTAAACTGTTTCTGGAAATTGACGATTAATTACCCACATAATATAGTTTACAACAATTAACTGTATGATTAAATAAGTCACCAAATAAAAGCACACAATGTGTACATTTAGTGTTAGCTGATTTTGCCCAGTACAGTAGGTTCCAGAGAATAGCTTTATAAATATATAGCTAAGCATATATTTTCATTAAATATTACTTAGCAATTTGTGCAAGTAAGCTATTAAAATATACACTACTGGGATCGCTAATAAATAACATTTAGAAAACTGTTTTATTATTACTTTTTAAAGGAACACTCCACTTTTTTTAAAAATAGGCTCAATCTCCAATTCCCCAAGAGTTAAAAAGTTGAGATTTACCGTTTTTGAAGCCATTCAGCTGATCTCCGTTTCTGGCGATAGCACTTTTAGCATAGCTAGCATAGATAATTGAATTTGATCAGTTTTCTATGCAGATAATCAACTTCATCAGGCTTCGTACACTACGTAACTACAGAAGAGTCAAGATTTAAATCAGATTTAATGATCTATGCTAAGCTAAAGCTAAAAGTTCTATCGCCAGATCTGGAGAGTGGAATCATAAACGTTAAAACTCAACTTTTTAACTCTGAGGGAGTTGGAAAATGCCAAAAAAGTTTTAATGTATTTGAAAAACTGCAATATAAAAAATAAATAAATAAAACACTTACCAACCCCAAACTGTTTCTCTTTTGCATCATTTTTTTAAGCAAGTTAAGTTGATCTTAAATATATTAAGTGTAGCCAGAATATCTGACCATCTGCTCAATACCATCACAAACTATTTTCCCAACTTCTCAAACCTTTGTCCTTGAAAAAAAAAACCTCTAATGTGAAAATGACTTTTTTCCATTTTCCCCCAAAATGTTGGTATATTTGACAAAACATATAAATGACATAAATACAGCAACATAACCTGAATCTGGGATTCTAACTGATTGTTTGATTGTTTACTGTTATCCCTTTCAGAAAAATATATTACCTTGATGAGCTGCATGTGTATTTTTAGATCATCTAGCTTCTCTGGCAGTGGACTCTTCAGTCTTGCTTTTATCTCTTCCAGTTTGATAGCACTATCAGCCAAGCCAGTTTCACAGAGCTTCCAGTTCTGCAAAGAAACAGCAGCATCTTTTAAGTATGAGTGAAGTTTGCCACTACAATCTTTTTTTACACTGCGAACAACAATACCAGATCATACAGGAATTTCTTGATTCAATACAGTCTTGAGCTCTACCAACAAAATGACTTCGATCCTGGAACACTGCTTTAACTGCCTAAACGTTCTGATTATCAGAGCCACTGATGTGCTTGTATTTTGGGTGCTGTCACTGTGTTATCTCAGATCAGTGAAGAATGATTTCCCTTTCACATGGGGATACACCATCCCCCACCTATTGTGAGGAAATGCACACAAAACACACTTCCAACCACATAACTCTCTAAACCCCCTTCAAAACAATGATGTCATCATTCCCAAAAGAAGAACCAATCAGAGCTGGTTATGAGTGGGTGTGACTCTAATGTTATATAATATCTAACAGTACAGGGGATCAGCCTCTAGTTTAGGGGGACACAGAACTCCACTGCTTGCCGGTAAACACTGTAAACTAATTTTTCTTTCTTCAAACAGTGCTAGTAAACTACATTATAAATTTGCATCTTGTCATTGAAAGTCCACATGACAATTTATGCGGTAACGCTTTATTTTGATGGTCCACTTTAGACAAACTACTAACAGTAAGTAACTTTGCAACTACATGTCAACTAGCAGTAATCAGAGTATTAGTAGACTGTCTGCTTAATATCTCCTAACTCTTTTTTTGGTGGATCCACAACATACTACATACTGACTATCAGAAACTGTCAGGTATATGTCAGCTTATTCTACTAACCCTAAACCTACCCTAAAAGTCTATTCTGAAAGTTAGTAGACATGTAGTTGACAATTAATGAGGATTAGTTGACACACATGTAGTTACAAAGTTACTTATATTTAGTAGAAGTGTAACCGTTTATGCTTTTGTTTGTGTGAGCTTACATTATTAAGGTTTTGAAAATAAAGTAGAATGAAATCATAAAATATTTTTACCGGGCGCATATGTTCGGTATGAGCAATTTCCAAGCTTTGTTCCCACATCTGCCTATACTTTTGGCCTCGTGTGAACAATGACAGATGATCCACACAGACAACGAACTGCACAGTGGCTTAGTAAATGCATTTTAAAAAGTCCTCATTCTGTGTGATATGGCCCAGCTGCCTCATTTATGGATTATGGCAAGATTACAGCTGATCTCTCATCCTCAAAATAAAACACTTTATTAGTGAATCGCTCGGTAGGGTATGTAGGTCAATGGGGGCTAAGAAAGACCTCCATAATAAACACAGACTCTGCTCGGTTCATGTAAATAAAGAATTCAATAAGACCTTATGCTTATGCTTATTATATATCTGTTAAGTACCAGGTTTGATATTCTTGCAACTGCAAGCTAAATCATTCAAAATATTTGTCTTTATCAAAGACGGAAAAAAAAGATCTTAAATAAAATAAATCAACAAGTGAATAAATAAATAAATAAATAAACAGATTAAAATACAAAATGCTGGCAGATACGGTATTGAAAACTGTACTGTAAATCATTTACAGTATTATTTATCAATTGTTTACATAGTAACCAAGTGAGAAGTGAGTCACATACATGAGTTACGGTGTCTGCAAGAGCCTTTCTTTTCCCCACAAGACCACAGCTTTGCTCCCACATCTCCTTGAGAGCCTCCAGTTCAGTCTGCAGTTGTGTCTGCGTCTGCGCATCTGAAAGCGGATGGATCTGTCTGCCTGCCTTCACAGTCTGCCTGTAGAGTTTTTCGTGAAGCTGTAGTTGCTCCTCTGTCCACTTTGAGATAGAAAACATGCAAGATAAGGAATTGGAAAAGTCCAACATGAGCATCTGAAAGACTTGAAAAGACCATTAAATTATTTTTTTATACTGAATAATCGTACCTCAAAGTCTTTCGTAGAGCACTGGAGTTGCTGTAAGCTGCATGGTGCCAGTCCTGCTGGTGGCAGAATTTCTTCCATGTGTCTGAGTAGCTTGGAAAGTTTCTTTGAGCCGGACTCATAGAGTTGCCACCGTCCCATCAGCCCTTTCAGACATGTCCCATGCTGCTGGACTCTCTGCTGTATCTCCTGCCATCGTGCCTTGAGCTGGGTGAGTCTCAGGTGACTCCTGTTCGTTAATATTTTCAAGGTTTGTTAAAGGTAAATTTAGGCAAATGTTATAAAGTGAAGGAAATATATGCTTAGTTCACTCAAAAATTATTACTCTGTCTCTTACGTCATGTATTTAATATATTTAAAGCATGAAAGCTTTGTGTGAATGGACATTTAAATGTCCATAACCTCTCTGATTGTGAACAACATAGGTTAGTAAACAATGACAGATTTTTTATTTTTTGGGTAAACTATCCCTTTAAATTGTGGTTTTAACTGATTTTTTTTTTTTTAAAGAGACCTTAGGTGTCACAAATGATGAGCAACAGATAAAAGAGACGCTAATATCATAAACAAACTGCAATTCCACAGGCCATTAGCTTTGCCAGTAATACGAAACCATTTTATGTAGCTCTCTACAAGACTTATGTTCCTGCCATTAAAAAAACAGAGACCCAAGAAACGTCTTAAATTCAACCGTGCAGGAGTTCCACCTGAAGCAGCACTTATTGGCTGAAAAGAAAAAATGAATTCATGCTGGTAGCATATGCAGTTTAATTTCCTGAGAGTGAGCCAGCTTGTTCCAGTGCTGAGCTCAAAAGAGCTCTTCCATACGACATTACTCCAAGAGTTACAGCCTCGTCTGAAGCCGGTGGAATAAAAAACAAAAAACAGTGGGAGAACCTCCGTTTTAATTACTCACCAGGAAACATCCTGTTCAAAATAAATTATTACACCCCTTTGATTTCTTATCCATGTGCAGAGCCCCTCACTGGAGGTTAGTAAGAAGATTCTGAGGTTACAGAGAATTAGGAAATAAGTTATTGAGTGCAGTATTAATAAAAGCTCACCTGTCCTCATTCTGACTGCCCTCCAGGAAGCGTGAAGCCTCGTTGACCATGGCATCCTGTAGCTGTTGGCTGTTGAGGACCTCCACTTTCAGCCTCTGAAAGATTTATTACTAATATATGACTAGACGAGCTCTCTACAACCATTTCAAAAACATTTCAAGAGCATAAAAGACTCAAAATGTATTTTGGAAAAACAAACAATCCGAAAATGTCCCAAACCTTAATAGTATTAGTCTCTTATGCAGTATTAATAGTATTAACTCCATAAAAATGATTATGTCAATATTCTGGTTCCTGTAAATCATAGCTAGCATTAACTAGCTATTCTTTTCCTTTGTCGTATCTGTAATACAACATTTTATTTATATCTATGCAAGTCCAAATGTAAGTTATATTATGCGTTATATGATATAAATATTGGAAAAGTAAAGCAAATTGATTACAAATATTCCATGTTTTTAATATTCCAGATATTCCATATTGTTTTAGAATAAAGATTTATCAGATAAGGATCTTAATTGTAGTATGTCATCTATATGTACATGTTTATTTATGAGGCAACAGGATTAGCATCCAAAAATATTTTTCCATTGGATTTTATAACTGAATGCTCTACCTGGTGTGCAGCTAGCTGCTCTCTTACAGCAGCACGGTTTCCAGACGTCTGATTGGACAGCCCAGCCTCGATCATGTCCAGGAGCTCCATCCAGCACTGGCACTTCTGCTGGAAGTTCTGAGAACGCAGCAGCTCTTCATACATCTTCCTACAGACAGAGATGTGCATTGGCAATCACCAGACCATTTAGTTTCAGGGGGGAAAAAGTAATAGTTCATGCAAAATTGAAACCCCCCCACCATAGGAGAGTTTTAAAAAGGGTTCGAAATGATCCCATGTTTAGGTTAACTATCCATTTTACTAATATATACGGGATCAATACGCTGCAAAAAAACGGCTTATCTTACTTAGCATTTTTTTTGTCTTGTTATCAAGATACTTTTACTAGATGAGCAAAATGAACTTTAAAAGATATTTACAAAAATCTAACTTAAGTGTGTTTTGGTAGTTGTAGAAACAACTACTGTCTTAAAATTAAGCTAAAACTAAGTGAGTTTTTACTTGAAACAAGCAAAATAATTTGCCAATGGGGTATTTTCTTGTCTAGAAAATTATTGTTTTCAGTACATATACTGATATGCTCACATTAGTAATTAGACACCTGCAGCACAGAGTCCTGTTTCCTCAAACTGAGCATATTCACACTGATGGCCTCTAGGAGCGCTGATGTTTGCCTACACTGATATTCTCTGGTAAAACAAGCTTTTATTTTTCTTAAAAAAGAAGCAGCAAACACTTAAATATGAGGTATTATGTAGAGGTTTCACTTGTTGAACAGAATCTATTTGCAGGATTGACTTTGTTAACATCTCTGTAGTTAGATCAGTGTGCTCAATAATGTGTCTTTGACCTTCATTATGTATATTTTAATTATACTGTGCTTTAAATAAAATACAAATCATTTAAAAAACTGTTTTTTATTACATCTACGCACATTTATTGTTACCTGCCTTACCGGTCACAGTCATAAATGGGCCATTAGGGGAGGGGTCTTTGTCTCTTCAGGTGAGAATCACTGAATATTAATGACCATTCTAACCAACCTCGCATACAAGCTTTCAGCCTCAAAACACATCTTTTAAAATTTAAAACACTATTGTTTTCTCTGAAAAAGTAAGGGGGATGATTTTCACATCATTGTGAAGTAAATATTCTGGCCTATTACACTGGTTACTCACAGTACTGTGCATTACTATTAAGTGTGAGTTAAATGGCCTTATTTCAGCTACTTTTATTTTCACAAAACCTACTAACCACGCATATTTTTTTCCTAAAAAATGCAAACATGTAAATTCATTTTGGTCACATATTATTATAGAACAGTTTGTGCTGATTACAAAAAAAATACAGATTAGTCAATAAAATGTTATAAGTAGCTGAAATAAAGCACAAATATCAGAGCATGTCCAAACATCTCAATGGCCCCAAAATCACCTCAGACCCCAAAGGGTTAAAACAAGTACATGTATGTGCCAGTGGGGTAAGTTTAATGCTCTTGTTTTAAGAATATTTTACTTACCCCACTGGCAGATATTTTAACTTGTTTAATTAGATTTTTGTCACCTGAAAACAAAAGTAAATATCTCAAGTCAGTTTGCTTATCTAAAAGTATCTTGATTTAAGAATTTTGACTAGAAACAAGACAAAAAAACTAAGATAAGCCATTTTTTGCAGTGCATGGGATCTATTTCAGGGCTAAATCAATATGTTTGGAAATCAAACAGCTTTAATTTAGTGACGTTTGACTTGCCTGTGTCGGTCCGTGGCCTGAGAAAAGACCTGAACCCACTGTGTGTTGAGGGTCTTTAACCTCTGCTCCTCTGCAGAGCTTAAGGAAAGTCCAAAACTGCTTTGATTCAGAGCAGTAAGGTTAAGGCTCAGCCCACTCAGATCTAACAGAACCATCTGAGAAAGAGGAAAAAAGAGAAAGATTTACATAAAATCAAACTGTAATCTTTTAGTATGCTCTATGAAGAAGAGGATCTAAAGAAAATCGATGAGAAGTGTCACAGATTCACCTTTAGTCTTTCCATGCTTGCAGCGGAGGAGCTCATAATGTTCTCAAAGTTTTGAAGGTTTTGCTCCATTGACTTCAAGTCAGTGCTGAAGCGGTGGTGCTCCTCCAGCACCTCCTATAGATCAAGAACAGCACAACACTTGTGTAGAACGTTGTATACATGTTTGCCATCAGTTCTTAGATCAATCAGATTACTTTAATGTTGTATTAACTTATTATAGATATCAACTTGTTGCCTTTACCTGAACTTGTGCCCTGATGTCAGAAAGGGCCTTGCCAAGATGCACATGGTCACGTGACAGCAACCTGGTTTCTGCTTTGATTAGAGGGGCTGACTGGGGTTTCGCATGTCCAGTGAGAAGCTTTGAGGCCTCCAGGACTTTTCCCACAATGCTTTGCACGGCAGCTATGTCTTTCTCCAGAGCCTGTAAAAGACAGGGTTAGAAGAGCCACAAAGGAAGGTTTTTTAATGACTTATGCTAGTGTTACAGCAATACACTAACTCTACAAGGATGCATTTCACCATTTTATTTATTTCCACTCATAAATATAATTTTACAGACATACACATTATTCAGGAAACCAAACATTTGTTATGAAATATTTATTGTCATATATATTATAACTATAATCTGTTACATATAATATTATTTGTTTGTTTTTAAACAGGGAGTTTAAGAAACTATGCATATGCACTTAAAAAAATGCTATTTTAATGAATTGAATAAGAACTAATTCACTATTCTTTTGTGTTGAACATTTTTTGGGTAGAAGTAGCACAGCACAGGTCTCATTTAGTATTTTTAGCCCCCGGAGAAAAGCTCCAGCTCAGATCTCAATGTTCCTTCTTTTGAAAAGCACATCTGGACTGAAGTACTGCAGACCCATCTGTAGCACTAGCACATTTTAGCACTTAACAAGTACATGCTGAAATTGGTTATTATTTAGGTCTGTTTTTTTCCACTGTGCATTGTTACTCTGCATTTTCGTTACAAATTACAAAAAAATTATACAACACCAGTATCTTACATTTGCAAACATATCTAACACAAAAATATTTCTGTGCATCATTATTGCTGTGAATTATATGGGTTAATATGCTTTAAGGGTGGTTGTTGTAATCCATTTAGTTGGACACTAACCTTTTAATTATGTACTTGATTGTGTTCTGTACTTCTGACCTATTGTATTTCCATTGATTTTACATTTGCACTCAGCTCTCACTTGGAATTAGCAAACATTTTTAATCATTTTAGGTAATTGAGGCCAATAATCACATTGGAGTGAAAATCTTAAATTACCATTTCATTGAATTAACAATGTCAAGTAATATGCAAATGGAAAGGGAACTTTTCAACCTGGAGATGTGGATGAAACAAATATGTAAATCCTCTCCAGCTATAGAGTATCCAAATTTTATCTGGAAAATAAACACACCCTAATGCTAGAGGCCTAGATACTATTTATTACTCACACTAATGTCCTGTATCCGGCTGTTGAGCAGCTCTGCAGTGTTGTCCTCTCTGTCTGAAAAACTCATAAGCTCTCCAAGCCTCTCCCAGTGCTGATTTAGATAAACACAGCACTCTTCTGTGAGGCGCTCGTATTCCAGCCACAGCCGCAATGCATTTTGGGCTTTTAGTAAATCTGCATGCACATCTTCAGTTACTGCTTGATGTCTGAAAAGAGAACAACAGTAAAACCCTGAATGAAAAGGTGAATTAAAATAGGACACGTAAAGTAAAATTACTTACTGAGTTCGCTCCTTCTCAAGACGATCAGACAAAAGTTTAGATGCATAAGGGTTGAGCTTGTCCTTCAAGTTAGAGAACACCTCAGTTAACTGGGTCAAGGTCTCTGATTGGTTCAGCTCCATTTCAAGCTCCTGTTAAACATGCATAATATAATACCCAATAAATCACACTGCTGACAGCAATGTCAATATTGAATAATTATATGTTATAATGTTGACTAAAACAATATTTCCAATCTTTTTTTCAGTGGATTGATTTTATTTAGAGTCATTTACTCACTCGCAGGTCTTCCACATGAGCTCTGCTCTGCTGAGATGAGAACACAGGCACTCTGCAGAGCTCCAGTTTGTAGACCACCCCGGTTGTTTGCAGTTCTGCTGCATTCATTTTAGATTCAAACTGAGTCCATTCATCTTTGATTAACTGCAAATCTGACTTGAGAGCATTTATCTAAGAAACACACACACACACACACTCTGCTATGAGCAACATTTCTTCACTAAATCAAAAATGATGAATGAACTAAAAACATGAGACACATTTTGAGACAGAAAAATCAGTTAAATTCTTTCTAATATTATATATCCACATTCACAGACCCAAAACCTAAGGGATGAACAGTAATTGATTGGTGTTATTGATCAAATATTGTAATAAATACTGTAAAAAAAATACTGATAATGTGTTTTAATGCTATTTTATTAAGAATTAATATAAATAGAAAAAAGCATATTTTGACCACTTACACAGGCATGTTTTTATAGTGTTTTAAAGCTGCAGTAAGTTATTAAATTAAATTAATTTATTAATAAAATATTTAGGGTTGTTAAGTGTTGTAAAGAAGTCTCTTATGCTCATTAGATATACTATTAAAAATGGAAACTTTTTAAAATATATTTTAGCATTTTTTTGACAGAAGTCCAGTCTTGTCACATTATCCTTTAGAAATCATTCTAATACACTTATTTTTGTTTATCAATGTTAAAACACATCTGCTGCTTAATATTGTTTCAATCTTTCAAAGAAAAACTAATCCTACATTTTCAGAAAGTATTATATGTGGCCAATGTGCACAAATTTACCGATGCATTCTGGCACAGGGTTTAAGAACAAACCTGTTGACTCAAATCTTGGCAGTCCTGGAGGGATGACTTCACCTGCTTGGAGAACGCTTGATCTTCGGGATGTTCACCATCCTGCTGCCCGAACAGGTGAAGAGCACCCAAAGTCTTCAGCTCAGAGGACTTGGCCTGCAGCCTGTCCGCTGTCTCCTGCAATGAAGCAATCTCCAAGTTTTCTGGTACCCTTTTTAAAAGCACGCCTTTCACTCATTCTCGCAGCCAGAAATAACAACTGCAACAAAATCTTCAAGCTAGCTGTAAGACATGAGACTCACCTCACACTCCTGTAAAGTTTGCTCAATCTGCGAGCAGCTCTCTGGTCGCCTGTTGTTTTTCACCCATTCAAAACGCTGAGAGATCCAGCTGTGCATACAGCGCAAATGCTTTTCTCTGTCCGTGCAGGCCTGCCACTGGTCCTCAACATCAAGTATCTAGGGGCAGAAGAACTCGTCACATTGCAAATATGATGGCTTTGGCAGGTTATACAGGTAACTGCAACTATGCTATACTTCTGGACGCACCTTGCAGTCAATTTTGGCCTGTAGAATAAGCCAACTCAGATTGAGAGCTCCCAGTTGCTCAGCAAACAGAATGTGCTCATTGCGATTGGTGGGTTCATTCACTGATCCCGCCTCCTCCACAGACTGATGGTTCAGAAAGTCAATGCATGGTTGATGACTGGTTATTTCAGCCTTAAGATCCAAATAAGCCCAAAAACAAACAAAACAAGAGCAGAATATGACGTTATTGTTTTCTATAGTTTTTTTTATGTATACTCTCATTTAGCTTAGACACATTCAAAAGTGACAGTAAAGATAAATAAATTTAAATTTAATAAATAAAGATAAAGAAGAATTTTTTAAAGCTTTATACTTTTTAAATAAAATGTGGTTTGCAATGTTGGACATGTTACTTTAATAAGTGTTTATTTTCTGAAATTAATATTTATCCATGATCTGAAAGATGAATAAATAAAATTCCCATTAATGTATGATTTGGATGAATAGGGCAATATTTGACCGAGATACAACTCTATGAAAATCTGGAATCTAAGGGTAGAGAAAAATCTAAATGCTGAGAAAATGGCCTTTAAAGTTGTCCAAATTAGATCTTATCAATGCCTATCACTAATCAAAAATTAAGTTTTATTATATTTTCAGTAAGAAGTTGACTAAATATCTTCATGGAACATGATCTTTACGCACTATCCTAAGGATTTTAGGCAAAAAAGCAAAATCTATAATTTTGACCCATACTATGTATTTTTGGCTATTGTTACAAACATACCCCAGCGACTTAAGACTGGTTTTGTGGTCCAGGGTCACAAATAGTGACTAGATAAAAGTTAGTAACTGAGTTACATCATTATATGTGACTAATTACCAGAGAAAGTAACTGTTTACATATGTAAAACTTGGATGGTCCCAACTTAAATATGTTCAATCAATGAAAAGGACACTAAAAAGAATACATTATTTTATTGTCAGTAACGGTAATGGCGTTGGAATGGGGAAATGTTAATTCGTTTGATTAATCGTTACTGGAAAAGATAATGGCATTAGTATGGTGTTTTATACCCTGAAATCATTAGAAACTAGTAATTTAAAGTCATTAAAAGTGTACAGTAGGTGTACTACCTTCAGATCCTGTAGATGTCTGAGGGCACTATTGGCCCCCGAGCTTTCATCTTCCAGTCGCCCCTCTACATGCTCGAGGCAGGAGGTCAAGCTGGCTAAGATCTGACTGTGAGGCTGGTTTGTCAAAAGCTAGAAGGAGGGGAAGAGGATGCTTACTTAAACAATATCTGATTGAGGGAGGGAATACAGAGAGGGTGAGAAAGAAATAAAAGAGAAACTTGAGTCGTACTTGTTGCTGTTTCTGGCGGAGAGTAGGCAAGACGTTACTCAAGTTCGTCCATTCCTGCTCAAGTTGAGCTAGTTGTCTGCGCACACCTGGAGCTTTACTGTCAGTCAGCTGCAGTATCTGTGCACCTGCACTTTCTGCAGAACCCTTCTGTGCTGAACGGCCCTCCAGCTGTTTGAAAAACTCCTGCAACACACAATCAGAACCCCTGTCCTAATCTGGCATTTTAGGTATGACATGTGGTCACATTACTTGTGTGTTAAAAATTAAATAAATCAATAAATAAATACAGTAGGTAACAATAACAACAACAACACACAATTACACTCACCACAAGCTGGGTAAAAACTGTACTGGTTTTCAAAAGACTTGAATCAGATGAATCAGAACTGCTCCACTTCTGAACCTGCTCTTGAGCATGACGCAGCCATCCTTCTAGTTCTGCTGAGTCACGCTGGAACCTACACACACACACAAATTCATAACTTCATTTGTTACCTATTAATTTGTTCATACCATACCTCCAACAAAACGGCATTTTCTCTCACCTATCATAACTCTTGCTGATCTTCTGTGTGGACTGTATCTTCTGCTGTAGTTGATTATGAAGATCCATCCAGCGTAAGAACAGCTGTGATTTTGGGACAGTCTGGCCTGGCCGGTCACGACCCTTTTCCTGTAGGATCCTGAGTCGGTCTTGGATCTCCCATACCTGAGGCCTTGTGTCTTTCAGGACCTCGTGCAATCTCTGACAATGAGGGAAAATAGTAAAAGTTTGCACGTTCAATTCCTCAGCATTCCTGTAAAATCTAACTAAACATATTATAACTAACATGCTATAAACATGTTATAACAAACACTAAGCTGTGCATGAAAAATATTCACATTATTTCATTAATATGTGCTTAATTAGCACTAATAAATGGCTAATATTCTAGTAATATGAATGCTAATAAGCAACTCATAGGGGTAACCGTGAAATTAATAAGCTGAAGTACTGCAGATGGTAAACCTGATTTAACTCATCTCATCATCCTACATCCTCATCTCTCTCAGCTTTAACTGCTTGCTCAGATGTAGTGGCTTTTGAGGGTGGGATTGAGTTTGATGTACATCTATTACAGACACAAAAAGGGTAGTCTGCTGTTCCTCCTATATCAATCCGCCTGAGTAATGGGTTTTGGTAGACATAAAAGGAAAAATAATATGAACACAACCAATCGTATGCTTCTGGCTGTTCCGTGTGTCAGTGCAGCTGAGAAATTAGCTTTCGTAATAGAGAGGCCAACGCCGGCTGCAGAACATAAAGTTCCACAGAGTCATTTAATCAAGAACATCATGTGCTGGGCCAAAAATGAATTTCATGCAACATACAACCAAAGAAAAGAGAAGACCATCTCCTGTAACTTGCCCCTGCCCCATACTCCTGCATGTTTAAGAAAAGTATTACTTTTGCTGCTCCGTTGTTTCCAAACCAAGTAACTAACATCAACCAAGAGTCCTCTATCACAGCAGTTTTCGACCCTGTGACCCGGGACCCACTGCTCGGTACATTTCTCCCTTAACTGACGCTCACTTATCACAGTCCTAATGAGCTGATGATGTAGGTCCCCAGCAACAAGTTTAAAAACCACTGCTCTATCGCCAAGTTAATAATGTGCTCAGTCAAAAAAAGCTGTAAATCCCCGTTTATGTAATTAAATAATTCAGACAAGAATTTATTACAAAAAATATAGTTTTCTTAATATACAGTTCGTATTTTTTTTTTTTATGAAATCATGCTCTAAATAAGAAATTAAAACCGATTATGGCAGTAAATGTGTTTAGGAGTCATTCATTCAATTTGTTCAAAACGCTGATTCATTCAGAAACTCAACACTGCAGTGTTACTTGGAAATGCATAGCTCTATATTAACATCTTACTTGTATAAAATCACAACAAACAGAACTCATGTGATAATACTTACAGTAACATGCAGTTTTAGTGCTCAATAAACATTTGAAGGGTTGAAAACAGCTATGTTTGAAAGTTTTGTCAAAAATGTGATATTTCTCAGGATAGCTAAAGAAACAAAATATTAAAAAAATGACCATATTTTTTATTTTAAATTTATATTTATCATCAATTACATTTTTCCTTGCTCAATGAAAGTACTGATTATACTGATATTTCAAGGAAGTCTTTTGAATGCTATTGTGTACAAGAAATACTGTACATTGCTCTTTATAATACCCATAAAATATACACCCACTTATGCAATCTTTAATGCTTCATTTGAAACATAAACTGTGAAACAAGTCAACAACTTTGAGAATGCTAAATGGAATGTGTTTCTGTCATTTCTATGCAAAGTCATAGAATGTAAACATATGAGGTCTATAAAAGTCAAAGAGAGACAGCCATTAGTGTTCCCAAGGATGCAGCGAAACAAACCTCATAGGACTGCAGCAGACCTTGCAGGTCTCCCTCTGGCTCTGAATCCAGACTAGACATGCTTGTCTCCATCTCATCCAACTGCTTACACAGTTTCTCAGTGACCTCCTCGTACTGAGACCACTCCTACAACACACACACACACACACACACACACAAATAGAGCTTCTGCTGCTCAATTCTCTTAAATCCTTTTAAACTTGTCATAGACTCCTACAAAATCATGGCTTATTAAACTGTTCATGACTAAATTATAACCAGATAATGAGAAAGTGTTATGAAAAGGAAAAGTGTGATAACATTAAGGTCTGCATAAGTACATTTCATTATACCTCTAAGCTGTGCTGCATTTGGACACCATGAGCTTGAGCTTGGTCCTGTAGATCTGTTATTAACTGCTCCACCTCTGCTTGGCCCTGCAGCGCCGCCTCTGGCAGCTTCTGGCATAGCAACTTGACCTTTACATAGTTCTGCCCCAAGCCTTGGAAGTATTTCTGTTATCAGTTAATTCCATATATTAGTTGATAAATGAGGGGGAAAACAAACAAACAAAAAAAAATAATAAAAAAAATAAAATATATATATATATATAGAGAGAGAGAGAGAGAGAGAGAGAGAGAAAGAGAGCTGTGCAAAAGTCATAGGTCACTAGTATTTTCATCAACAAAAAATGTTTTTGTCTTTTATTTCTATCTATTGTGGTAGCGTGTCACAATTCCAAACATTATTTTTGTCATTAATTGCAATAATGCAGTGAGATTATTGTCTGCACAAGGAGTCTGACAACAGCCAGTGCTCCACACAGAGATCCGATCTGATCTACGTATATTTCTTGTTTATCAGCTGTGTACCTTGTGTTTGGTGAGCAGACTGCGCAGCTGAGCAGAGTTTTGTGGCCTTGCGTCCTGACTGCGCAGCAGTCGCTCAGAGCCCAGCTCCAGGAGACCCTGCAGACCCTTTAGAAGAGCTTCAGAACATCTCTGGAGCTCAACATTATTCTGTCCCGCCAATCTCTGTCGCTCATGTGCCAAGGTCCATGACCCACCTTGCAGAATCTTGCAGAGAAAGAAAAAAAAAAAATATATAAATATATATATAATATTATTATATATTATAGTTTGCAAGTGAACTGGTAATACCTTGATGCTTGA
Organism: Enteromius thamalakanensis; assembly: GCA_032357475.1. NCBI lineage: Eukaryota > Metazoa > Chordata > Actinopteri > Cypriniformes > Cyprinidae > Enteromius > Enteromius thamalakanensis. Next base: position 13,619,274 of record JAUCMT010000088.1, read on the forward strand.
AAAGTCCTTGAGAAGTTTGTTTGAGTCTTCCATCTGTGATTCACTGGCATTCAATGCAGACACCGGAAACTCTACCAGATGCTGTCTCGTCTATGTAGGCAAGAAATAAAAGGATTCAGAAAGGCAGAATCGTTCTTAAAGCTCTCTGAAATGTGTTTTGTTAGACACTTACGTATCTAAAATATAACATATAATTATAACCTTGTATTTTTAATGTTCTATAAGTACAAGATTTTAAACTCAAGCTGCAGATTAACTGCTGTGTTGTCCTTTCTCAGCTTTTATAACTACATGACCACTCAAAAGTTTGGGAACAGTAAGAAATGAATGCTTTAATTCAGAAAGCATGCATTTTTTTGCTTAAAAGTGCCAGTATTTGTTTGCCAGGCTGAGACTGACCTCTAAAGAACTGATATCCTGACATGATCCAAGTGTCTCAGAAGGGTCCTTTAATAAGCTGAGAAGCTGGACTAAACTTGGATCTTCAGTTCCTCCTTCAGACTGTGACAGATCACGGACAGTTGCTGTGTGCTGGGATGAGTGGTCCTGAGACAGGCTGCTGCTTTGGTGAACAGTGGCCTCAATAAGATCTCTCTGTATTTCCTAGAAAGTTGTAAGAGCAGTATTTAGTTATACTAAAAACGGCTCACAAAAATGATAACTCAAAGTTTACTCCTATATTTCACACTCATTACCAGTGCTGTATCTTCATCAGTATGCTGGGAGGAGAGCAGAAGAGGAGCGGCGGTGTCGATGGGTTTAGTCTCTGTCTGGGTCTGGTCACCATCAGTAACATTTACTGCCTCAGTGTCAGGTGGCTTAGGGCTTATTTTCTTCACTTGTAAACTCGTACCTGTTTCTGTGTTTACAGATTCTTCGTTCTGCTCTACAGATAGAGACTCTTCAGTAAATTCACTGGTCTCACTTGCTTTTAACATGGTGATTTCTGAGCCTATTCCTGGCTTTGCTAGTACTGTTTCAGTCGTCTTGATTTCAGTGCACTCGTTTTGCTCTTCCTCAGCAAATACAGGCTTCAGCCAAGTATCATTGGCAAATTCTTTCAAGTGCTGGGATGTCTCTTCAGTAACCGTTCTGCAGACTACACCAGGGATTTCAGAGAAGTCAGAGGGCTCCAGTAAACAACTCCCTGTGTCAGTGTCCTGAGTTACATGCTTGATTGAAGGAAAATCAACTTCTTCAGGAGCTGTTTCCTAAAGACAAAAACTAGCAGTTAGTCATTAGCAACTGAGTAGTGATCAATAATGATTGATGTTTTTAAAACCCCAATAGCCACAGTAAATAATGAAATAATTATTCTGCCAAGTCATTTACAGTATCATTCAAAAAGTTTGGTTGGAGTCAAGGTTTTCTTCTTCTTGTTGAAAAATTAATACTTTTACTCAGCAAGCATGCATTAAATCCAAAATAAAAAAGCGAGAGACATTTTAATTTTCTAATAACCAACACAATTTTTCACATTTTCTAAGAATCCTGAAGAAAAAACATTAAGGTAAAAAATATTACACAATATTCATTTAAAAATTCAACATTCAAATTAAACTAATAATAATAAAAAATTGGCTGCTGAAAATTAATCCTTGCAATCACATTAATAAATGAAACATTTTAAAAGATATTCAAATAGAAGTGTTTTTTTAATTGGAATGATATTTCTGTTTTACAGTGTTTTTGATCAAATGATATGCAGTACTGGTAATTGGTGCGTGTTAATTGGCATTTTACAATGACTTTGAGCAGGGCTTATACAATTAGAATCAGAACTATACATTTCACAATGAGAAATAATGATGTTAAACCATAATGCTATAAAATACAAAAGGTCAAATGTCTTAGTTGAGGTCAGTCTTTACCTTAATGTCACGCTCTATTACAGCAGAGGCAGCATCTGACTTAATATCGTCATCCTCCATCGTCTCATCTGGGTCCTGATACAGAAAAAGACAAAAACGATTAGATGAAATAATTAGAGATGATGGTTCGGAAGAATAGGTTCCCTAAAGAAAATGAAGCAGCTGTTACTGAAAGAAGAAGAGGAGTTATATTCAGCATTCTGCAATGACAGTGGGAAAGCAAAACAACCAGTTTGCAAAGCTGACTAAATTCTAAACAACAAATTTATACGCTTTGAGTCTAAACCCTAATTATAATAGTGATCATGCAATTCCAAGACTAGGAAAAGCATCGACGACCAATTCCTGTAAAATGATAGAATAAATAGAGCTCATAATTGTCTAAAAAGAACAAAAAAAATTCATATAAATACGCATTTAGGTAATATTATAAACATTCATTTAGATGTTTAATTAGATTTGTAATAATAGCTTCCTTTCATAAGAAGGAAAAAAAAAACGAAACGCATGCAAATGAACAGCTATAATAAAGAAGTCCAGAGTTCAGACAAGAGTTCAGAAATGTTCCCTTTTCAGGGTTTGGCAAAGCCTGGGAGATGATTTGGAGGTTTTTACCTCTGGAACACTGCATGTGAGAGTTCCTGAGGATGAAGACTGATTGTCTTCATCTTCCTCCTCAGTATAAGGGTCTTCCATGGAGACCTGCTTCACCAGGGTTATGCATCAACATATTATTCTTTACTGTAGGTTCTCATAGCGATTTAGTCTTACTGTATTTATTCCTAAAACTGACTCCTCCTCATCTTGTAAGTTAGGAGTGGACATAAGTTTGAGGGATATCTTTGATTGAGTTGATGGACTTACCCTTGCATCTCCGGGGTAAAGATGTGGCATTGTGAATTCTCTAGTTTGGTCTGAAGGGAGAATCATTTCAGCTGGTTCTCCAATCGAGGCCTGAAAAAAAATACAGTAAAATACTGTATTTCATCAAGTTGTAAAACTTGGACAAACCAAAGTCACAAGATAGAGATCATGAGAAAAGCCAAAAGACTGTCACAAGTAGATACCACTGCCTTTGCCAATAAAGCTGTGCCTGTAATGATTTACTGCCGCACCATATTGGACTTTTAAAGCACTTAATTTTTTAAGCGCAATCAGAAAATTCAATGTTCCCACACATCCCTTTTGTGAGTTGGCTTTAAATGCAGGGATTTCTCCTCTCCTCTCATTCCCATAGACATGAAAGCAAAGAGGAGGGGTCATGCGCTGGTCATGGTCACTAAAACACTACAAATTTACTGCACTTTCATGAGATAAACTAATATTTTCTAACTGGAACTAACTAGGCCAAAAGTAATTTGAAATATCGCATTATAAATCTCCTTATTTGATGCTGTAAATATATGTGTTAGAACAGTTGAAAAAAATAGTCATTTATCATCTAATATTGCCATTTTATGCATTGCCATGCAATGTGACATTACTTATTTAATATAAAAGTCTTGTATAATTACTGTTTATGAAGTTATTATGGTCTTGTATTACTATAAAGACTACAAGAACTATTTAAAGCATTCACACCAGAAAAGTTAAACAGTTCTGGAAGTTCAGTGTATTTTATATGTAGCAATAACACACTGCTGTAGATGAGAGGTGACTCAACATTCACAAAATTTCTCTCTGCACCTTTAAAAAAATACATATACTTTATCTTCCTTTGCGAATATTTAAGTTTAATATTTTAACGTTTTAAGGTATTTGTAAAACACCGCTGACTCTTGGTAAACACAAACAAGCTATTAGAGCGACAGACCCTCAACGCTGTGCTCCGCTCCACACTGAGCTGCTGTAGCTCCTGGATGGGCTGCAGGAGCTCTTGAGCCCGATGAAAGGCTGTGAGAGTTTGCTCTGCCCCAGGAGGAAGCCCCAGTCCTGGCCTGCAGCTCTCGATCTCATCAATGGTCCTTTTCATGGACTGGACATTATCCAGAATGACCTGTTACAGAGGATAGGAGAGAGAGGTACTGTAAATATTTACAGTGCAAACAGAGGATTAATGAGACATGATGTACAGTACCTGTATGTTCTCGAGATGTTCCTCAGGATATATGTTCTCGGTGTCAGTGGCTGAAAGGATTGTTCTGATCTTAGTTATATTTTTCTCCATTGTCTTCACCTCTGCTTCAATGGCATCCATCTCCTAAACAGAAGTTAGAAATGAATGTCAATTCAAATATAGACATATTTCATCAAAGCATCATAAAGTAGTAACTCCAGTATCATTTACTTATTCATGTTTATTAGTCGGTGTCAATTAATTATGTTCACAAAATGTTTTCCTAAACAAGAAATACTTACAGGGTATGTACACGCTATTGTTTTAATTTGTTTAATATGTCTTATAGTAAAAATTGTCTATAAAACTGGATACAAACGTGGTATTGAGAAAAACTTTGACATGACGATTTTTTAGACAAAACTGAATATTTTCTGATTGTAATAGTTCTTACAGCTGCTAGGTGCTGAAGGTGGGAGAGAGGGTCCAGAACGCTTTGCTGCATGAGTGTGATGTTTTGTACACACAGTTGGAGAAGATGTCGTTGAGCGGTGGTGTCACACACAAAAGTGATCTCCTCCAGAGCAGGCAGGAAGGCCTCCAGAGCTGCTCTGTATCCCTCGGATTCATCCAGTGTCATCTACAGACACATCACAAGAGCTGCTAACAAGGTCATGCATAAGACAATATCTCTAAACTGAGGTTTTGAGCTGACCTTGAGGGAGTTGGCATGAGAGTGGAGGCATTTCGCAGTGGTGTAGGTTCTAGGAGCGACCAGCCAGGACTGAGCCTCTCTCAACCAGCAGTTGGAGCTATTGAGTAGACCCTCATAGTCCTGCAGACAAGCAGGGATCTTGTGGGACCAAAACACAAAGACATAATCAGTCATAGTTTGCTATCAGAGGCATCATGTATTGGCTTAGGTCGTGAAATCATCTGACTTTGCTGATGAGGGCGGTCCTTTGCTCTGCCTGTTTGGCTGTGGTCTGGTAGAGCTGCAGGGGCTCTGTGAGCTGGTCCATGAGGATGTGTGCTCTCTCAGGCTTCTGCTCACCCAGGTCCTGCACCTCAGCCTCTAGCTCAGCTATACGAGTGTGCCACTGGTCCAGCTCATCCCATATGCGCTGCACAAACAGGCACAGACACATCGTATTTCATTGGACACACGCTAAACATTTGAGAGCTACAAAAACAGTTCATGCAATTTGTCATGAAGCCTTAATATTGAAGCCATCCACCAGGAGCATGCCCAGGCATTGCAGGGAGGCCACACACACTACTGAGCCTCATTTTGACTTGTTTTAAGGACATTAAATCAAAGTAGGATCAGCCTGTATTGTGTTTCCACTTCAATTTTGAGTGTGACTCAATTTATAATATTTTGGGGATTTTGGTGTCAGCACATTCAACTATGTAAATAACAAAGTATTTAATGAGTATATTATATTCAGATCTAGGATGTGTTATTTTAGTGTTACCTTGATTTTTTTGAGCAGTGCATAACTATATTTAATTATTAGAAACATGCTGAGATTTCCAAAGCAATTTATATAATGCAATTACTATCAAGTATGCAAAACATGCAAACCGCACACATTAGGATTTTTATTGAATGAGAGAAGTATGTGAGTCCAGGTTTGAGGCTGGAATATATTACAATACTTCTAAAATCTGAAAACTTTTTTTTTGTACAGGAACATTTCTCACAAACCGGTAGTTTAAGTTTCACTTTATATTAATTAGTTTTGCCATTAACAATAAATGTTTTTTACAATGAAAACGGCACCATAATTTGTTTGTTTTATACTTACTATATTGTTTTAGACTTATTTTTACAATTATAGGAGTAAGAAAACAATACATTTTTTATAAATATGCATACCTAAGTAAGGAGAGAAAAAAGAAAAACATTGCAAATAATAGAAAGATATTCAATAATGTGCATGTGGAGGGATGCAAGATCAAAGTACCTTTTGTGTACGTTCAGCCTCAGATATATTAGGACTTGTTTGCTTTAGCAGGGCCTGCACACAATTCAAGCCCACCCTGACCTCTCCAACCATCTCACCCATTTTGCAAAGAGGACCACTTCTCTCCATGACCATGACCAACTGAAAATAGTATACAATTACATTAGCTGTAATTGAAAGAAAACCCACACATACACAGACACACAATACAAATGCACTGGAACTATAGTCATAATATACTTTTGAAAATAAATCATTAAAACAAAAGGTCTTTTACATGTTCAAGACCAAGTATTTACAATAAAAAAACAAAATAGTGAATACTTTGTCTTTGGCTTCCTGCATGGAGACATTGAGCTCATTGTGTAAGATCTGAATCTCTGCAGGTACACAGCTCCATTTCTTCTGCACTCGGTCCATGACATCCTGCAGTCGAGCCTTCTGTGAAACCAATTCCGCTTTGACTTCCTACAGTGCAATACAACACAGTGAACACAATATCAACACCAAAGACTGCAGAAACAGACACCCTGCCTGTCAAACGCAGGCACCAACCTGTAAGTGTTGAGCAGCTGACTCCAACTGTAAAGCCGTCAAAAGAGACAGAATACTCTGCTGAATGCCACTCAGCTCCTCTTGCACACGACCCAACTCCTGGATCTCAAAAAGCACCTCCCGACGGATGTTATTGCTCTGATCTCGGAGACTAAGTATGAAAACATCTGTAAATGTAGATTCTGAACATTTCCCCTACTTATGTGTTTGTGTGCATGTGTGTACAAGTCAAACCTTCTGCAGTGACCCTGTAGAGACTGCAAGTCCTGACAGATTTGAGGACACACTTTTAGCTGCTGCAAATTTGAGACCCCAAGCAATCGCGTCACATGGTGTTGAAGAGATGCCAAAGTGTGATGTTCCTGCTCAATCCCATCTTGAAGGTGCTCCGTGAGGCTCAGAAGGCCCTGAAGATCCACCAATGATCCCTTGACCTTAGTTGAGTCCGGAAGATCATTCTGAAGTCTGTCAAGACCTTCCTTTGATTTATTCAGCTGCACGGAAAACCCAAACATGAAGAAGAACGAGTTAAAGCTAACCTAATCATTTTACAAGAAAATGTAAATTTTAACAAGCTAATGTATTTTACATACACGTATCGCAAAGTCTCTCCACTCTGCTTCTTTATGAGACATGTTGGCTTTGAGTGATTCCACTCTGCACTGCAGCACTGCCCATGACCTCCACAGCTGCCCCAGCATCAGATCCACAGGTGCCTTGCAGTGAAGACCTGGGCAGCTTTCCCTCAGTTCCTCCAGCTTCTCAGCAAGTTTCTTCAGCTCTGTCTGGAGCACCTGCAGATGAAGACAATTTGAGTTCATGCGAATCTAGCATACATGCTTAGTTATGAGATGTAAAAAGCCAACAAGGAACCTTATTGCTGTTAATGTAACCTGATAATGGCAAATAATGACCACAAACCTTTACTTTCAGCAGCTGATCTTGGCAGGCTTCAGAATCAGCTGGTTTCTGATTTAAAAATGTTGAGATCTGAGAATCAACATTTTTGAGAAGTTGACTCAGTTCCTTATGGTGACTCACGTGCACAATTTGATCTTTCATGGACCTAAATTGGAGGAGAATGATTTAACTGTTAAAGGCAGCCAAATAAAAGTGCAGGAAGTGCATTTCATTTAACCAAAATAGATGTTGTCTATTCAGACTAATTGTTTTTAGAGGAAAATGTTGCCAGGTATTCTACAGCATAAGGCATTTAAAGAGCTTTCTGAGAAGACACTTGATTATTTTTCCCCTAAGATCCACAAATGTAAAATCCCCATTATTTGCAATTATGAAATGATTTTCCAATTTAATATAAAAATGTCAACAACTATCGGAGTGCACTGTGAACGCAGCAATCTGAATCATAGTTCAAGGTTGTTAAGTTTTCATAGAAAAACAACCCTGAACTGCTTTAATAGAGTATGACTAACCTCTGTAAGGCCTCAAGTCTGAGATGAGCCTGAGCTTCTAATTTGGCATCTTGTACAAGTAGGTTACTTAAAACCTCAATATGAAGCTGTTCGGTTAGAGGGATGGAAAGGCATGTTTGCTGGGGAACAGAAGCACCAACTTCAGACAAGCGGGACTGGAAACCCTCAACCAGAGTGCTGAAAATCTGTTGAACATAGCGATGCTCCTCTTTGTAGCCTCTGAAGCCATCGGAGGGGACGATAAGCTTGGATCCGATCTGTTGAAAGAAGCTCTCTGCACCCTGAACAGCCCAGTGGTAATGTTTCAGAGCCTCCCTAGCTTGAAGCAGCTTGTCCTGGACAACGAAACCCAAAATATTTAAAAACTGGAGAAACAACATTCTAAAAACTACAGACTGACAAATATATAGTTTTCCAAATAAATACACGGACAAAACCAAATTAAACCCTGCTGCTTGTGATGATACATTGAAGTCTTAAGACATGAAGCGATCAGTTTGTGCAAGAAACCTTTACCTCTGATACACCATAATGTACAACTGTCCTCATTGACAGCATCTGTCATGTGACGTGTCAAACTGCACATAGATACATACATGACTCATTAGAGACTTTCTATGGGCTGCGACACGTAAGGATCTACATATATATCTATGTATATATATCTATATGTCACTGTGTGTTCACATGTGACATACGCTTGACGGAAGGCGTTGCTGAAGTTTGGCACTGACGCCATGGTCATAGCAGCGTCAGCCAATGAATTAAGACAGAAACTCAACAAAAAACTCGGATACAGGATGAACGTGATTGGTTGCCGCCTGGCTACTGTATTTGCATAGAGCAATCCTGATTGGTTGACGCTTCCGTCGGCGGCGCTTCACTGGCGTTGCTCACGCAAAACCCGCCAACGGATCCACAATTTTTTTGGGCAACGCTTGACGTCACCCATTCAAATTTTTTAATTATCGTTTTAAGAAGATTCTTTTAATGAATAGTTGAATCTGTTTAAATCACTAGAAAACTAAGAAAACGGTCATGCGCAAAATGTAACCAAAAGAATCTGAATAAAATCAAGTTAGAGCAATTCAAGAGCATTTGAATTCAAACAAACTAAATTGGGAAATCTATACATGGTCCTACTAAAAATACTACAATATAACAACGTTGTCACATGCATTCTTGAAAACTACAATGGTTACAAAAAGTAGCATTCTAGTGGTTTTAGACATACATGGACACATGGAGCTTACCATATGCATACCACAATCATTAAGGGTTCTCTGGCCCAGATCAATGGTCATCTGGTAGCTTTCAACATCTACTTCTTGCCTGCGGTGCTCCAACACTCGTAGAACAGACTCAATGGTTTGGATTAGCATCCAATGCTTTCGTAGCTGTGTATCGATGGTCTTATTATCTGGCTCCAAGCAGATGGTCTCCTTCAGCTGCTGCTGGACACTGTTGAAGAGCTCAGTGAGTGGACTGAGGTCTGTAGGACAGCCCAGTCGCTCTGCCAGAGAGCACTCAAGGGTTTTAGCCTCATTTTTTACTGTGAGCTCCCAAGAGGCAAGCTGCTCAATGACCAAACGGATTTTGTGCCTTTCTGCTGTCAGTTGGGATGGATAGAGATCTTTCGAAATGGCCTCAAGGTGGTCAGCGGCTTCTTGACATGTCATTCTCAACAAAGGCAGCTCCACCAGGACAGTCTGACAAAAGCGGAGTCTTACGTCAGCTCCTACACTAGAGTCTACAATCTGCGACAAGCTCTTTTTCAGTTCCTCTCTGGAGTTCTCCAGGTGCTGCCTTAAATTGAGGTACTTCTCGTGATCTTTGGCTTGCAACTCCAGCAGATGTATGGACCTCTGTAGGTCTAGCACCGTGTTGAGCATCTCTTTCCTTCGAGAATCTGGGCAGTGGGGAATTTCCGGGACCTTGCAGAGGAGCTCCATTAGCATGTGCTTGACAGGTTCAAGAGCCAAGAGGGAATCCGTTGTCACGGGATACTTCTGCCTCGAGACATCAGCACTTATCTGTCTCAAGCTCTTCAGAATGATGTTCTGTTCCTCAGCAGAAGATTCCTGAGCATGAAGGAGTTCTTCAAGCACCCAGTGCAAGGCCCATTTTCGGTTCACTACCCTAGAGACCTCTTCTTGTAAGGTTGTTAGCCTACTGATAAGCTGAAAGCTTTCGGGTACACTCAGACCGTGATTGACATTTCTGATTTCATCTAGCAGAGTCTCAAGATTATTTGCTTGTCTCTCAGCATCCTTTAAAGCCTCTGTGCATACCTGAAGCTGAACCCTCAATTCTGGGATTGTTGTTTTAGGTTCAGAAGCCACTGTTTTACCAGACTCCTTTTCTAATACTGAAGTCAACCAAGAGCTGCTATCAATTATCTGTTTCCACAGTCTTTCTCGAATTTGAAACATTCTGTTCATTTCTGCAACAGCACATTCGGTCTTCTCTGTAAGCTTATTGTACAAATCCTCTACAGAATTAAGGGTGGGTGACATGGAATCCTCCTCATCGAGTCCTGTAACTTCCTCTCTTAGCTCTTTCAAAACAGAGGTCACCTGAAACCTCTTAAGAGATGTTTCCGATTGCAGTTTCTTCATGCGATTGACCTGGTGACTTGCTTCTTCAGGAAATAGAGACAACCTCCTTCTCCTACAGACTTTACTTTCTGTTTGCTTAGCCCATGTAACATAGTCCCTGATAATCCTCATGATCGATGAGCAACCATTGCCATTCGAAGTCTGAGAGCTGAGCTTCTCCTGAGTCAGAGCAAGCTGAGAACTCAGTCCCTGCATTGCGTCCTCCACATCTTGGAGTTCTTCTTTCCCCAGTGGACTTGAGGAAAGAGCCTGAGAGACCTCACAAAGGTACAAGTAGTGCTCAGTTAACACTGCAAGGTTTGCAGGTCTGACAGTCTCTTGTAGCACACTTTGGCAATCTGTCTGCCCTTCAGAGGGATGTGGATGAGAAACTGACTGCTCCAGAAGCTCCAGTTCATGGTGCAGCTCTCTGGCTTCTTGCAGGAGTGAAAAACCTTCTGCTGTGCAGATGTTAGCACACCACAGACTGCTGGAAGCAACCCGCTCCATAGTTTGCCATCTCTCTTGTAAAGTCCTAAATGGTTCGATGCAGGCCACGGGTCCCTCTGTCTCACCCAGATGGGATGAAATCTGAGAGCATGTCTGTAGGAGCTCCTCTAGTATGCCTCGCTTCTTCTGCATGCTCTTCAAGAATGCATTCAGCTTCTTCTCTCGCAAAGTGCTGCTGTCAGTGCAATCCCTTCAAAAATGTGAGAATATGGTTACTTTTCAGTGTTGTACAATAGCTACACTACCAATACAGGTACAGTACAAGTAATGGACACCATAACTATTTTACAAAAACATTAAATATAAAAGAAGTTCTATCTATAGATACTCTATCTACCCTACTTATCTACTTAATAAATAAAAAGAAAAGATTGGATACTTATTCATATCCAAAATGAATATCAGAGTGTTGAACACTCTCATGAACTGTATGTTTAATTTACACTCGAAGCTGGAGGGCGCTCTTGCACAAAAAGTCCAAAACAGACTCTTAAGAGTAAGTAATAATGAATCCCCAAAACCACTATCGCAGTTGTTAAGCTGTATAACAAGCATAAACCTTAACGTGAAGATGATATGGTTTATATGTGTTTTTCAAGTCTTCAACAGGTAGTAAATATGAATGATGTTACAGTACAGATGCTATAGAGTTTATTTTCTGCCTTATTCTGTGATTTTTAAAAAAGTGTTTGTAGTATATAAATACCAAACTACTGGTTGTTGTCCAGCAGTGTATTTTATTTCTTAGCCAGATATTATTATTTAATTTGACATTTCTGCCCCCCTCACTTCTAAAATGATTGTTACTCTCCTACCCTGTAACATAACTGAATATAAAACTGTAAGCCATTTAATCTTTATTTGGGGATACATTTTGTGTGGCTCTTTTGACATTAAAAGTAAAAAAAAAAAAGAGGCCAGAACTTCCCTACAGAACAAGAATTTTGGATATTGCCATTTTTGTAGGGTATTTTTTGAACCCAACACACACACAAAGAAAATGTCAGGTATGCTCACTGGGTCAGTGTGCTGAGCTCAGCCTCCAGGTTGTGTAGAATATCCTCGAGAGCCCGTTTTTGTTGGTGGTACTGTGTGACTTGCTGGAGCTGTGTCTTTTTGTACTCCACCATAGCGGAGGCATCCATAAGTACTGTGTTCAATCTGCTCTCTGTGTTCTGCTCAGGCTTTGTAGAGTGTCCTGCACTGGATTCACTTTGAGGGAGTCTAGCCACCTGCTTCAAGACATACTGCCGGCACATCTATGACACAGAGGTAGACATCATGTCATAACATTTACTGTTATTTTAAATAGTTACAGTTAGAGTGTTAGAGTTACAGTGCATGATACATGGATGAAAAAAACACATTTCTAAAGGTTTTAGTATTTGGTTATCCCTTTTGCTAAAGAAGCACTCCAAGAGTTTATGTAAAACCTAATAAATCTGCACCAGCATGACTTATCTAAGGATCATCTTAAGCTCCACTGGAAGCACAAAGGAGTTGGCATCATTAGTTACAAATTTGATTACATGTGACCTGGAAATGTGAATAAGTTCTTCATTTTAAGTCATAAGTTTTGTAATCGGACATTTCGTAAATAATAGATTAAATCTTCAGGACTAGTACAGACATCTTTTACGGTCACCAGCTGTTCACAGCTGGAGGTTTTGGAGAAACCAGTGCAATGAAGTAATGTAATGTACTGTACCTCAGCCTCTTCCAGCTGACGAGTCATATGTGCAATGCTGAGTTGGGCCGGTCGGTACCGACATCTGAACACCCACAGAACAGTTAATGCCAGACTTCTCTCGGTCTCTAAGAGCGATGAGATCTGAAAAAGAGAATCTTTACTTGGTCTAGATTCCTGCAAAAAAAAAAAAAAAAAAGACAATTTGTGGGAAAAATATTTTTAACAATTTTGTTAAAAAAATTGAAAAACACAGATAGGAAGAATATGATACAGTTAAAAGCAGCACATATCACAGGAAATTCCTCTTTCCTGTGCAATTTCCTTTCAGAAGACTTGAGGGAATATATGGCCTCCATGTCAAAAAGTCAAAAAGAGCTTATTGGTTTGTGCTTTTTGGTTCTGTACTTTTTTTTTTTCTAGAGCTGTTTTTATTAATTTATCTTTTGTCAAAAGCCCAAATGTTAGCAGTAGTCACCAAAGCTCTTCTAGTTGTTCCATCGACAATTCAGAATAAAATCATAATATGTTTACATACAGGTACATACCTCAGAACCGTGACTGGTCATCTCTAGTGGTTGAACATTAGTGATGGTGTCCAGCAAAACGACCCACACATGTGTCCTAGTAGGCTGCTCCACGTGCCTCATTTTATCCTCACCGTCTCCTACTGATCCTCTGTTTTGGGGGATTTTGTTCCCGGCAGATGGATCTGAATTAACTGTATGCATTTCTTCATCCTACAATAAAGCAAAAGTGACATTGCTTATATTTCAATGAAAAACTCCACCTCAACATTGCTTGCACATGTTTTCAGAGCTCGAGAAACAGCACTGCTGTTGACTCGTTAAGTCACGGTATCAAAAGAACAAGGAATGTTGCCCAGTTGGGAATTAAGTCTTCCTTCTAAAAGGCGTGGTGTGCCTTCAGGCCCAAAACTTGGGAGGCGGTACTGCAGGAAGTAATGCTAACAAAATGTAGTTGGCATAACGAAGCTTAATGACATTCTTGGTCACCAAATCAATACTGAATAACCTGTTATCAAAGCAAATAGATAAGTGTCACACTGTAACCATGATAAATGCTAGAGGGTGATATGCATAAGAATGTCAACATATAGAATGATGCCTTTTAAAAAACATGCATTTATAAAATAATAATTTGCTGCAATATGATTGTTAAACTACAAAGAAACTTTGATCTAGTCTGATGTTTGATTTTGTCCTTGTAGCAAAGGCACGTTAAGTTCACACATGTGCCATACAGCTGTTATAAATGATGTCCCCCTGAAATTTAAATTGCCAATTAAGGTTAAAAAAAGATTTTTAATTAAAAAAAGGCACATTAAATGTGCTTGATAATACATGACCATCATGGTCTCTGAGGGTGATGAGGGTCAAATGAGACTTGTGCAATAGATTATCAGTATTTCTTTTGTATTTTTATTAGACAACAACCATGTAAATCTCACCTGCATAGGGAAACTGCCATCTGAATCCTCAGCATGGCTGAGGTGTGACTCTGATAGGACTGCGGTAGGAATTAGTGTTATACACTCAGCTGTCACAACAGATGAAGAATCAGTTGGTGTTAATTCTTTGTCTTCTGCATGTGCTGACTGCACAGACTCTGCTGCTGAAACCACACTATCTGTGGTACTACCATGGGCACCTCCAGCAAGTGAGATGCTAACATTTTCAAAATGTCCACCCTGTGTCTCACTCAAGGTTTCTTTCTGCAGAATGTCCACTGTTAGTTTGTCTTGTGTCCTCAAAGGTTTTGCTGTGTTTGGCTGACTGAAGTCTGAAGGCACGTTCAGTGAAGTGTCCGTGTTGTCTGGCAGCCTGACCTCTGAACTCAGACTCGGGCTTTCTGAGTCAGCTGTGTTTTTATGTTCAGATTTACATGTGTTCAGCTTTTTATTACCAACGTTGCTTGCTTTTCCTACACCAGCTGGTTTTCTGTTCTTCTTCTTTCCTTTTGTAGGCTTTTGAAGCGTGTTTGTTTCATTTAAAGCCTCTTTAAAGGTATTTTTGTCCTCCTCATCGTGATTCTTCAACACTGTGGCACCCTGTTGGTGAACTACAGAACCAGACTCATTGCCTTCTCCAGTGTGACCATCCAGTTGGCTTGATGTGTCTACATCAGAGACTTCATGTTGTTGAACGTCCATCTCCATGATCTCAAGGGTTTGGGGTTGGATAAGCATAGCTGGCTTCTGTACTGGCAGCATTTCAGAGCTACTTGATTTCACATTGGACTCTTCTGATAAATCTAGCTCAGCAATTTGGCTTTCAGGTTTCTCAGTACCAGAAGAGCACCTTTGTTGATTGTTTACATCTGAACTGGATACTTCATTAGTGGTTGAGCCTTCAGGATCTGTACACTGTGTCTCTTGCAGTGATTCATACCTGTCTGAAGATAAAGCAGGAATATCAACATCCAGGATGATGGTAAACACTTTCTTAGCAGTTCCAGAGCTTCCTTGATGCATCTCTGCGTATGAAAGCTTTGGGTCAAATGCTTGAGTAGATGAGTCCTTCTCTGGTTTAGGCATGAAATCAAAGTTTAGATGAGAATGAGGGAGTTCAGTATTACTGGTGTTTTCTTCAAACTTCACTTCTGATGTTGAAAGTTCTGCACATAAACGTACAGGGTCAGAAGAGCTTATTGCATTGCTTTCTTCATTTACAGCTACATCTGCTTTGACTTTCAAGAGTTTCAAGCCATCCTCTGATGTTTCTGCAGTTCTAACATGAACAAGTGAGACAGTCTCCCATTTAGTTAAAGAAGCTGGTACGGCTTGTATTAGTGGGTTCTGGTTGGGTTTGGTAAGATTAGATTCCAGAAATATGGTAAAGTCAGGCTTTAATGATTCACAGGATGAGCCATGAGCGGATCTGCCGTCACCTTCCCTTAACATTTCCATCGTTTTAGGTCCAGACATGAACTGCTGCTTATTTGTGTCAAGATTACAAAGAACTTCGGTTGCTTGTTGTTCTGTGTAAGGTGATAGATCATTCTTTGTGGGCAAGCATTTTACATTCATACGATCCATATCATCCACTTTACTGTCAGCGGCAACCTGCAAAACAGAAACATAACTACTGTGACCCAACAACGATAAACATCCCTCACCAATATATGCGTTTTTATTCAGATACTGAATATTTGTTACATGATTTTCTTTTTTTAAACCATTATGGATACTGCATACTTCAACTCCTATCTGAAACCATATTTTAAATAGTTCTACACTGGGATAGTCAAACTTTTATTTGTTGTCAATGGCTTTGCATAAATTTAAAAGTTTGGTAACACTTCAGAGTAGGGGGTCATTAGTTAAGCATTAGTTAAGCATTAATTAACAGTTAATTTGTTCACAATTAAGCATTAGTTGTGCAAAAACACACTAGAAATGAATGATTAACTTAACATTTTAATCATTAATTAGTAGTGTGTTTTTGCTCAACTAATGCTTAATTGTGAACAAATTGACCATTAATTAATGCTTAACTAATGCATTATTTTGTACCCCTATTCTAAAGTGTTACCAATAATGCTTTTGCATACTTTGGTAAAGGTATTATTGCAAACATCATATCATTATGAATAAATAGTAATCGTTTGCATGTTTTATTAAATATTTTGCCTCCTATTTACTTATTACAGACGTTTTGTGAATGAACATAAACTTTTTTGGGCGTACTATTGTGAGAAATGCAAAAGGATTGTAAAAGTTTAACATAAGTATATGTTTCTTGACCATTTTTGGCAGTGTGGTACTGTATATAATAATCAAAGTGAGAATATTTTTTTTATTACTAAAATTGATTTAAAATGAAATTTTATTTGATTATTTGAAATTTATTTGACTTAATGGTATTGGTAAAACTGGTTGACTCTAAATGTTAAATCTGAAACGAGAGTCGGTTGCTGTTTTCCTTGATGGCCTCAATGTGTTTAGCTACTCTGCAGATAATGCTTTGATATGAGCCGAATAAACAAAAAACAACCTTGAGGCAAACTCTGCGTTTGCAGTTATGCCAGGTATGCAACCGTACTGCGTCTGTCACATTTTGAGCAAAGCAGAGAACTTTAAATGAAGGCATACAGCAGGAAACCTTAAAAAAGTTCAATGATGCAAAAAAGAAAAGAAAAAAAGATATAGTTTTGATTTGGATAAAAGTATGTCACTGAACCATACATTGAGTTTTCAGGTTTTTTTCAAAAAATTATTTGTAGTCACAGAAGTTTAAGTATTATATATATATATACAGTAAAAATAGATTTATATTATCTGCATAGATGCGTGGCCTCTTTAATATCTGTGAATAAATTGTGATCACAAGGAGAATTTTGCTGAAATTGTATAAAATTAAATATACTAATATGACCATAATTCTGTATGTCAGCAATTGCAATTTTGGCTATTTTTAAACGCTTTAGGGGAATACAGGTTTTAATACTTACTAACTCCATAATGCATGGACAAGTAACTAAAGAATTGTATTTTATTGCACTTAAGCACTGAACTTCACACAAGGCCAAAGGAATCAGTTTCATCCGGTTTGTGATGTCAGCGCTGGAACTCGGAACGCCATTGGTCCAGAGCTCAGCAGGCCATGATGTCAGCAGCTCAGATGGGGGTTGTGTTAGTAATGGATTAGTATGGCTATTGGTGCAGGAAAGTGCGTGTTAGGACGTGTGATGTAATTGTGTGTCTACTAGGCCTACATGAGGAAAGTCCTGTTTATTTTGCCGTCAGAGGGAAATTGTGACATGTGTCAATGCAACATTATTTGAATGTTATTTTAAAGTATGTATAAATCATACTAGTATTTGTCAGACTGCTTTTATGCAGATTTAAAAATATGGCAATGCTAGGAGTTTTATTAAAAATCAGCATATCTCTATATATCGCCTGTTGTATCATGTTTGATACCAAAAATGTTTGATACAATATTTTCTCCAAATATCAGTGTTATCAAAACTTTGCTGAAATCACTGATTAATACTTTATACTTTTCTCTAGCACATAAAAAACCTTTTAAAACCATCCTTTAGGTTGTGTTTTTAATGCTGCAAAAAATGAATGAATTAAAGAATAAATGAATTAAATAAAGGAAAAAAATCAATAAAGAAATGTAAGAAAATGTAAGAGTAACTTTTATTATTAGTAATATTTCAAGATGAACTAAAACTGTAAATGGTTTAACTGCTTGCAAAATTGTATTGAATTGAATTTTATTTATTGAAAATATTTATTCTGTATTGCATTGCATTTTTTCCTTCACAATAAAAACTACAAACAATTTAAATGATATGTTAATATGACATTACTGGAATATATAGGGTGACAACTGATATTTATATGCATTTTATGTGAATGGCTACTATAGTTATAGGGATCTTACGTGTTTACATTACAGTTTTTTACAATCGCTATGACAGTTTTTTTCAAAACATTTAACAAGTTTTCTAAACTCTTAACGCACCAACACACCTAAAACACACAATTGGCAAAACAAT
>JAUCMT010000088.1:13665074-13695630 GCA_032357475.1 Enteromius thamalakanensis
GCATGATTTCACCAAGTACAAGATGTCTAATCAGAATTGAGGAATAATTTTTCTGGAAATATCTGTATATATATATATATATATATATATGCAAAGTATATGAAGTAGAAAATAAATTCACCATAGAAAATAAAGTCACCATTGTGCTTATTTCTGTTCCAAATTTTTCTATTATTTTGTTTTGCATTGTTAGATATTGAACCCTTTTATAATTATATAAACCTTTTTTCTGTTTGATCAGAGTCTTAGGTTGTGCTGTTTTTCAGAAGATATTTTAGTTTAAAACAGCAGCAGATCAGTAGACCTATTGAGAAACACATTCATCATTCATCTCTGGTAAGAACCAAAGTAGACATTCAAGGTCACAAACTATGGCATTTATTTCAAAGGCTTTTCTGCTTACATTTGTACAATAAATTACACACCGTCCATCTTCTGATGAGCTTAATAAATATGATAGAACTTCCTGTTAAGCTTTGACACTCTCTCTCTCTTTCGCTCGTCTTTGCAAACATCTCTGAACATTTTTTGTAAAGATCCATAAAACTTTACAGTTCATGTACAGATCAGAAAATACTACATTGTTAAAAAAAGAAAAGAAAGAAAGTAAAAGAAAAACTGGTACAAGCACAGTTTAATGGAAATACACAAAGACAAGAATGAAAAAGTATGAAAAACTTAATCGAAACTAACTTCTATGCAAGAACGAAAACAGATAAGAAAATGGACATGCTTCTACCTTTCAAATGTACACAGACACTACAGTTAAAACAGTAAAACTGTACAGAAACGTACATGGTATTAACAGTGCAAGATATTAAATAGCTCGACTCAAAACACACTCCTCAATATACAAATGTAAAACAAAGGCATACAATAACACACAAGTGCCAAACGCTACAGACCTTCAGGTTATGATACAAGAGGGAGTCTATACAAAAGAAACTCTGGAGATCTTCAGTAAATATGTTTTTACCACCATAACCCTTACCCTGGTCAGATCGCACAGGATGAAACCACTGAGGTTCAGAGATGACATCAAAATATAGGATGCTCCTTGGTTATACAAGCTTCTCTTGGTTTTGTGGTAACTTGACTTAAGTTCTGCTTCTAAAGCAGTATTTCACCACAAATGATCATGCACTCATCTTTGTGTCATTCCACACCATGCTGTTGTTTTTTGTCAGAGTGGCTGTTGTATTGTATTTGAAGTCCAGTAAAATCAAGATAAGGTTACAGAAGCTTGAATAACACAATAAAAAGGGTAATGACAATGTTTTATCTCACAATTCTGTGATTTCTTCTTCAGAATAATAAATTTGTCAGAATTTGAATTTTCACCCTCAGAATCTTAAAATTCTGACAAGGTTTTCCTCAGAATTCTACATTTACATTTGTAACAATTCTCTTAAAAAAAAAAAAAAAAATCAGAATTCTAAGTTTTAAATGTTGTACTTCTGATGTATATTTTTCTGAATTCTGCTTTTCCACTCAGAATTCAGAGTTTCTCAATTTTACTTTTTCCTGAGAACTGAGTTTGCATGGTGCAATTGCTTTTTCTCAAAACTCTTAAGTTTACATTTCACAATTTTGATTTTTTTTTTTTATTCTTATTTTTTTATTTATTTTTCTCAGAATCCTGCATTTACATCTCACATAATTAAATCTGTAAGTCTGTAAGTCTCGGAATTCTAAGTTTACTTGTTATTTTTATGTATTTTTCTTGAATTCTTAATGTACATTTGTGCAATTTTGACTTATTTATATCTTACAATTCTGCCATTCTTTCCTTGGAATTTCGTTTTATCAGAATTCTAAATTTGCATCTCACAATTCTGATGTATTCTGGGGAGGGAACAGAATGGCTTCCTAAAATAGAGTTGTATTAAATTTTTAGTTGTTGTAGGGAAAACAAACATCTGCTGTTGTGTTTCAGAGGAAAATATCATCAAATGGTCTTGGAAGAAAATGAAAGCATTTTCATTTGTAAGTGAACTACTGCTTTAACCCACAGTCCACCCAAAAAAGCAGACCGCTTCCCACAGTGGCAATGAAGTGCTTTACTACTCCACATCCTACACGATCGGTATTGGAAAAAGAGGTGGGAAATGGAAATAAGGAAGACATAAACACACAAAGGCTACGTACAGAACAGACCGGCATCTGTCATTGCACACGATCACAGATGAATCTGCCATTGCACTTCTGAATACTGCCACATTAACCTTTAAAACCCCAAAGGGTCTGGATAGATTTCAGTAGTAAAATACATATAGAATCCTGGCTGCCAGAAAAAGTCATCAATTCTCAAATTGTCAACAATCATAATACATTTCACCTCCAGAGATACTGAACGCTAACTCTCTCCAGACGTCTAAATAGCCCTTAGCCCAACTCGCTCGCACCTCCTTTAGCCGTTTATCGGCGAGACACACACACACAAGAACAAACATAGAGGACTGATCGGGGAATGGTGAAGATGAAGGGCTGATCAACATATCATTCATAAGGCTTTCTGAAATTATTAAAATAAAACAATGAACAAATTGGGATTTAACATTCGTAAGGCATGATCTGAACCAAAACTCGTCCAAGTCAAATTTAACCCAAAAAATAAAACAAATTTTAGGGCACATTTTTTTTTACTATTACATGATTTATATATAACTATTTATTAAATATATAATTATCATTCTAATTCTCAATTGTTACTGTAACAGTATTTTAAAAACTAAATATTTAACAAAGAATTATATATTACAATATAAATGTAAAATATTTTCATAATAAAACTGCCTTTAAAATATTTCTTTGTGTGTGAAATTACTTAATCATTTTTAATATTTTAGTAAAATTACTGTAATACAGTATAATTTAATTATATATTTCATAAACAAGTGCACACACATATACATATATATATATATATATATATATATATATACACACACACACACACACATATTTTTGGTTGTCAAATAAAAAACTCCATATTAAAAATTTTAAAGCTGCCTTACCTGTATTGTTTCCTGTTAAAAGCACAATATGTTACACTATTCAGTTTTTTTAGAGACTGACCGGTAGACTTTTTATAAAGAAAAAAAAAGAAGTAGAGAAGGAAGAGAAATATCTTCTGAAAAGCTTGTTAATAGGTCTCAAATGAACTCTGCATGAACTACTTGAAGGTATAACAGGACTCTTTCGAACACTCAACCTTGTTATTAAAGGTGAAAATTACTAAACGGTCATTAGAGGGCACTGCTTGAATCACTCCTGATTCTTCCAGAATACAGTCACTCATTTAACACATGTGCACACACACACACACACCTGTTGTTTCTGGGTGAGATTCAGACTCGCCATCTAAAACAGTCAGAGTTGTGGAAACAGCAGCCTCACTCGCTGCTGCCAACACTGACATCAAAAGGGTAAATAAGCACAGGGAATATGCAGATATTGTTACCAGCTGTCCATGTACTTTCTCCACATATGTGTAAAGACTGACCAACAGAAGAGTAAGAGAAAGGGCAAGATAGATGGAGAGACAGGCAGGGAATCTGAAGCTATTAAT
Source organism: Enteromius thamalakanensis (assembly GCA_032357475.1). Lineage (NCBI taxonomy): Eukaryota > Metazoa > Chordata > Actinopteri > Cypriniformes > Cyprinidae > Enteromius > Enteromius thamalakanensis. The sequence continues at coordinate 13,668,646 of JAUCMT010000088.1, forward strand.
AGGATGACATGCAAAAAGCATTCGGTGTCAGCTAATACTTGCACTATGCATTGTGCATATGAGTAAACTTCATCCTCATTCACCATAATTCCCTTAAATAAGCATTTGAGACAAAGACTGCAAGCTGTAATGATTCTGTAATCCAAACTGCATTCCTGGTAACTGACACCAAGATTAAATAAAGCACAGGTGAATCTGTGGAGCTGCATTTAAAGAAATTAAACAATTTCACCCTAAATTAAAGAAATTACACAAACACACAATCATGTATCTATGCATGTATGCGTGTATACATTATATATATATACACACACAAAGGCCTACGTGTAGACGTATAAGTATAGGCTATATGTGTATAATCAAATGAAATATAGAAACATATATGTTGCATATTTAGATTTAGTATTTGCAGGATTGACTTTAGTCTGGTTTAAATATATTTTTATATTTTTAAATAAAATTAAAATAAAGATATCACCAATAAATTAATTTAAAAATATACAATTTAATAAAAATAAAATTAATTAAACTAAGATTAAATTAAATTAAAAATTGAATAAAATAAAAATGTAATTATTAATTTAAATTATATATTAAATGATAAATTAAATCAACAATTGAATAAAATAAAATGCAATTATTAAATTAAATGATAAATTAAATTAAATTAAAAGTTAAATTAAATTCACTGGTCCTAAAGTAGCCTGCATTCTTTCATAGAAATACAATTTCTTGTTTGTGTTTGTTTGACTTTTGTTTTTGTGGAAAAAAATCACCTAGAAATGTTCTTGACAGGCTTTGACCAAATAAAAGTAGTTAATTTCAGTCAAACAAAGGACATCTACATGCAAAGATGTTAATTCCACAGATGACCTCTACACGAGTGACTGCTGTATTTGGGGTCTCATAAATGCAACTCATAATGCAGTGTCATGAGATGACATACACGTCCTCATTCTCCCTGCTCCACTTCAAGTGAAACTGTATCAGATGACACTGCCTGTGGTGTTGTTATTATTATTGCAAGGACACAGTTACCAATGTGACACTCACTCAAAGGTGGCTTCAGTTTCACAAAACTACAACACATTTTAGAAGTAATCATCCAAAAACACAGTCTTCTGCACCCTCCAAACACATCTATTACATAACAATAATGACTGAGCCCCAAAACATCTCACTAATTAGTGGAACAGCAAGACCAGACAAAGCCTCGCTCTGAAAAGACCTGTTAGGTGCGGTGTGATACAGGCAAGGGTGGGGATGCCATTGATAATCAGCTAAAAAGAATCAGATTACTTAAACATAAGTAATGACAGTGCTGTTTAAACTCATGCAACATCAAAAATAAGAATCCACTGGACATAGGGTGGGTGACCAACCTGATGTGTTTAGTACAATCTGTTCATCTTAGATTTCTACACCTGAGCTGTTCACTTACAAGGGAAAAACTTACTCCTAACTTTCATTATGTGCCACTTTTTGATCAAACACTCAAATATATTACTGTTAGAACTAAACAGTTGCATTAATTCAACGTGAAATTAAAGAACATGAGCAGAAATGCACACAAAGGTAAAAGCTGGAAAGCACAATTAGTCCAGAAACTGATGATAATTTATGCTTTAATTAATTGCGATTAACCTTTCACGGTTTAGTAACCTTTAGACAGGTCGTCTCCCTCGCGCGCGCTCCAGTATTGAGCGCCTAAATGTTACAACTAGTTTTCAGCAAGTAATCATTCTATTAAAGCAACTATCTATATAAACTATGAGATGTGCAAAGGTAATGAACTGATGCTGTGCTTAATTTTTAATGCCATGTCGACGCACTTGACAGAAAGATGATGTTTTTGTACAATTCGTGGCTTGCACCATTCATTTAATACAGAAAGTTTTACAAACTCACAATGAAAGAACGCGGGTTGCTGTCTCAGGTTGCTGACAATTCCTCTCAATTATTTCCCAAACTGCACCTTTGGAAGCATTTCCAAGTGAAAACGAGCACTGCGCAGGGCGTCGCGGCAATGGTTTGTTTGAAGTCTGTTAACTCCGCCTTCCATCCGCGTGAACTTGAAGTAGAAACACCTTTTCAGAGATCCGTGTCGTTCGAATCGAAGAATCGGTTCGCTCGAACGGATCTTTTTTTAATGAACTGGTTTAAAAAAAAAATGTATAAGTGAGTGTGTGAAATTATTTGTGTTCTGTTCTTTAAATGTTAGCACTGCAGTCTTGTATGTTTGTTTGCTCATCATTTCATGTCGCAATTTAAGTGCGAAATGGTTATAATGAATCGGTTAAGGACCCGGTTCAAGAGAGCTGTTAATTGAGGGCTAGAACTGGACAAAGCGAGGAGAAGATGAGGTAGTTTGAGGTAATTATATTTATTATTTCTGAAATCTTTATTTCATTAGGTATTAAGCTTCCATGTCATAGATTATAAATACTTATGCAAACATCAAGAAAAATTAAGAAATATGCACTGCCCCCTGCTGTCCAAAATAGTCACCTGATGCATTTATTGCTTCGCTCAGTTATCCCATAAAATGTATTTTACAGTGACTATTAATATCAGACATAATCAGGGATCTTAACCCCCTCTGACTTTAGGTTAGCTAATATCTGACATATTTCCTGTTTGTCATAACAGCGCCACATGGCTGTATCTTTCTCCTTTCACTTTCAACAGCCATAAATTCAAGCTACATTACAAACATTGGAATAAAAAATGATATATGAAATGGAATTTTGGTTCACATTCTGGTTCCCCATTTACAGTAGCCAATGTGAATGAAACTGATTTTATATAAACCTATGATTTGACAACTGTTCTTATATGAGTGCATTTATACATTTATAATCAAGGGTATAATAAAGGGTATACATTATTTTTTATAAAACTTTATTTGTTAATGCGCTTTTGAGTTCACTTCTGCTATTAATAAGCTGCATCGCAGCTCAGGATGGAGATTGGGGTCTTTCTGGTGTGTGTCATTCTCATCCAGGCCACAAGGAGGCAGTATAGAGCCACTGCACAACTTTCCAACTCCAAGCAAAACACTGTCGCAAAACGAGCAGTTTTTTAGTAAACAGCTGCATTTTTAGGTTTTCCTTTTTGCTGAACGTGAACAGTCTATAGCTGTAACGGTAAGATACTTTTTGCATTATCTCATTTTGCTTTTCTTTTTTTTAGTAAAACTAGCGCTACGTCAAACAGTTCTGTCCACTGTTAGATTATATCTGTGCTGGATTATGGTCTGAATGGAGTCTTGTAAGAAAATGTACCTTTTATGGTCCCACAATGTATGACTATCAAAGTTATATTCATTATTTAATAGAATATTGTTGAAAAAAAAGCTCAAGGGTGCTATTTTCCACATAAATTTCTGACATGTTTCCAAAGTAGATTCAAAGCTGTTTGCAAAATTCCCATTTGATCCCTTTTTTGATTTGATGATAATATTATATTAGTAAAGATTGGACAGCATCACTTGACAGTACACTTTAAGTTACCTCTTTATTAATTAATATTTGAAATTCAATGTCCACTAAGATAAACATATGATTTTATTTAGGAAATAACTCTTTAAGTATTTTTAGCTGTCTTTGTAAAGTTGTTATTTAGGCACAGTATTTATTATTTGTGCAGATTTGTCAAAAAAATATTTCAAACCAGTCTAACATAGTCATTAAAAAAAGACAAAACTAAAGGAAATCTGAATGGGAAGGTCTCCCTAAACTAACCAGAAATGTATCAATATGAAAGTATTTTACACATTAGTTTACATTTTTATTAGCATCAATCTGCAATCATTGCATGTTAAATTAAATGATCTTATGAAAGTAGATCAATAACAATGTTTCAATTGACTATTTCAAGTATGTTTTTAATTGTAATATGTTCTTTTTTTCTTCTGAACAGTGCTCTATGGAGTTCCCAAAGCTCCCCCCTCACTCCGGCTCTGTGTTATCAGTAGTGGACATGCACACAGGTGGAGAGCCGCTGCGCATCATCCTGAGTGGGTATCCAGAGGTAAAGGGCGACACTATCCTTGCCAAACGGCGCTATGTGAGAGAGCATCTGGATCATCTTCGCAAGGTGTTAATGTTCGAGCCTCGGGGTCACTACGATATGTACGGAGCCCTGCTGGTCACAAGTGAGTTAGCAGAGGCTGATCTTGGCGTCTTGTTCATGCACAACGAAGGGTACAGCACCATGTGTGGCCACGCTGTCATTGCTCTCGGGCGCTTTGCGGTGGATTACGGCTTGATTAAAGCGCCCACTTCACCAGAGACACAGATAAACATACACTGCCCCTGTGGCTTAGTGAAGGCCTTTGCACGGTATTCCAACGGGAACACTGGAGCTGTCAGATTCCACAGTGTGCCAGCCTTCGCTTTCGCTACAGGTGAGATCAGTAAACATTTGCAGGTTTGATTTTGTTCATGTGGTGTGTTTAAATTGTCTTTAAGAGAACTTGTTGTTTTTCTAGATGTGAGTGTCTCAGTACCAGGATATGGGTCCATCACTGTGGACATCAGTTATGGTGGAGCTCTTTATGCTTTTGTGAATGCTGAGAAATTTGGATTGGATGTCAAGAAGTCCAAAAGCAGAGATCTGGTAGATGCAGCCACTGCTGTGAGTGATGCTGTCAAATCCCAGGTGACTGCTGTTTTTGTTAACTAAAACTAGCTGAGAAGTCATTTTTGTTAACTGATATAAGCTGAAGTAAAATAGAACTGTTACTTAAAAACGGGGGGAAAAAATAGAAACGTTGCATCAGTAATTAAGTTGGAAAATTAAAATTAGTAGAACTTGAAATAAAGCTAATTAAAAATAAAATATTTTGAAAACGCATTACATAACGACTTAATAACCATAAGTTATCTGATTCTTAAGATTTCTTTGGCAAGTGAAGGAAACCTACTTTTTTGTATGATAATTTGGATAACTGACCTAATGTTGTAATGACTCTAGGTAAAGCTGTACCATCCAGTCAGTGAGGATCTGGCCTTCCTCTACGGCACAATCCTTACTGACGGCAAAGATGCGTTTTCTGAAGAGCCCACAGCCAATGTGTGTGTGTTTGCTGATGCACAGGTAAAGCAGTGGTTTATATGCATCCATATACAGACTTAAGGACTGGTCATGTGACAGAGGTTTGTTATATGGGTTTTCAGGTGGACCGAAGCCCTACAGGGTCAGGCGTCACTGCTCGTATAGCTCTTCAGTACCATAAAGGCCTGATTGAACTCAATCAGACCAGAAGCTTTGAGAGTGGCGCTACAGGGTCAGTGTTTACAGGAAAAGCAATAGAGGTACCTTTAGAAAATATAAACCATTTTGGAAATGTAGTTTTTGTTCTTCAACAGAACAAGTAAATGTAGCCCATCTGTTGTTGAAGGAGACCACGTGTGGGGACTTCAGGGCTGTGGTAGTGGAGGTCGAAGGTCATGCTCACTACAGCGGCATGGCCAGCTTCACCCAAGAGAGTGACGACCCTCTGAGAGGAGGCTTTCTTCTGGGCTGACATAACGTTTCTGCTTCTGACCCCAGGTACAAGACGGGTTTTCTGTGAATCTTCTGATGTAAGCTCTTTACAAAGGAAATCATGATTAGGCATTGAATAAACGTTTCATGAGTTATTTATATTTTGTTGATTCACATTCACTATCAATTACAATTTTCAAAAAAATATATTTTTACTTTTTATATTGTTTAGTTGTATATATATATATATATATACCACACACTATAGGATATGACTAAATTAAAAACTCTTAAAAATAATAAGATTAAAAATTATAGAGTCAATAATATAATTAGTTATATAGAATATACATTAATGTTTTTTTTATTATCTTCTGCTCACCAAGCCTGCAAAATACAACAAAAGCAGTCTGTGAGGTATTTTAATATTGAAATGCAATTTATTCCTGTAATGACCATGCTACATTTCAGCATCATTACTAAGTGATTTTTTTATAATATGTTTTTTCTCATAATTATTTGATGAATAGAAAGCTCCAAAGATTTGCATTTATCTGTAACGATAAGCTTTTGTAACATGTAAACAACAGCGTTCAATCTCTTGGAGTCTCTGTATTTAAATCATTATATATTTATTTAAATAATGTATTAAATCTGTGTATTAAAATCATTATACATTTATTAAATTATGAGATGATATAACTTAATTTCTATTTATCAAAAAACCTAAAAAAAAAATCTACATAATGATTTATGAATTATCGTGTCAGAGTAATGATGCTCAAATTCAGCTTTGAAACCACAGGAATAAATTACTACTTAAAATATAAATTTCTGTAAAAATATCACAAGTTTAATGTTGTAATTGCTAATAATGCCCACCAGGGGACATCATCTGACTGCAATAACTGTGATGATGACACGTTTTTAAGCGTTTTATTATAACATTTGGATTTTTTTTTTGCCTGACGAAGACTGCATGACTGAAACATTGTTTCATAATTGATTCACAAGCTATAGCAGCGTGTGGGATTCGACTTATGATTTACTTCATTTAAGAAAATTTAAAAAACTGTCATTTTATGATTATTAATCACTTTTTTTGTATTACCATTCACTAACAATCAGGTGACACAAATTGACTGCATCATAGAAAATACTACTTGATTCTGGATTCTTCCATTTATTCTCTTACGATTCATCTTTCAATGGAAGGTTGTGATTTGCTTAAATTATAAAAGTCCAATGGAGGTATCTTACACTGAAAAAGGAAACTTTGTTACACCATACAACTAGGCTGCTGATAAAAAAAAAACAGGAAGGAAGAACGTATGGGAAGAAGAGTATTGCCTTGATCCAGTAACTTACAGATCATTTTAAATATGACTACATTTCACATGAAAACTCAAACAGAGAGACCAACACTTGACATCAGAAACTGCATAGAGTCTGTACAATGACCGTCCACAGTGTTTAAGACAACATGGGCTTCAGAGGCCCCTAAAAACACACCTTTAAAAAAATCATTCCCAGTCAGCCTGTACCGGATATCACAACGCAGTCTTCTTTCTGAAAAAGCATCCCACAGCCCTGGTTATTAATGTCAGTAATATTCCTTTAAAACACTATATGTATTAAAAAAAAACACCTTTTGTCAAAAGGTCCGAATCCTTTTCTTAAAGATGTACAGTCACTTTACAGCTTCTTTCAGTGACCTATGCACAGACACTTGTCATTGAATAACATTCATTCCCACTGAATCAGTCAGAAAAGTTCAGATGAGTGACGCTTTAGCATGCCAAGACGCAGTGTCACTTTTGGCGATTTGTTTGGTTACAGAAAGAAAAAATGGGATGGACAAATGAGCCCGGGTTTCTGATTCCTATCCAATCAGTAAACCCTCAGTTATCTCAATCTCTGACAATATCTTGGTGCTCCAGCACTCATGATGAAGTAAATCATTAAATTAGGTTCATTTGGCAGCCGTACTCCTAATTTCTCAGAGTCTTTTCTCCCTGCATTAAGACAGGCTTTCTATTACAGTCACATGACACGTGATAAGCTGACCGTCTTTGGGTAAACATGCTTTCCTCCGCTACCCGGGGTCGAGTTAAATCTGAGGAGAGGAACTAATGAGTGTCCTCCAGACATTCACCACCACAGAGAGGTTGCTTGGTTGTAATGAAATGCGTCTCAGTGGTTGGTCTGCTTGACCGCCGTTCAGAAGTTGAGCTTGGTAATTGGACGCTCCCTGCCGGTGTCTGAAGTCTGACTGTTGATGCGTTTGCGATTGCGCTTCATCTTCGACAGATCTTTATCGAAAACCTCTCCGGAGCGCAAAGCCGACACCAGGTCGTCAAACTCGCCCCCGTCATCCTCTCCGTTCTCTTTGGCTTTTCGAGCCTTCTTCTCTTTCTCCCTCTGCTCCTTGAGCTGAAAGATATCAAGAAGATGATGTCAGATTTGGCAGTGAATGAGTGAAGGAGTTATGGGCCTGTTTTGGCATGAGCATTATTACGTTATTGTAGTTTTGCAGCAGATGCTGATGTGTGCGCACTTGGTTCAGTTACAACATATTCACTTTAGTAAAGATGATACGCTAAAAAGATGGGTTTCTATTTGCTTCCAAATGAACTTTGGTGCGATTTGAATGAAATATGACACCGAATACTTCTAAACAAACCAAAAACAGCAAATAATGACGAGATGTGACGTTATACAACATCATTTGATAAAGGGAACAAGTGCTGTATCTAAATCAGGACAAAATGCATCATTTTTCTTTTTGGTCTGGACCAAATGACCCAAACTACAAGTGTGAACACATTATAACATCCTCAGATGAGATTTTTAATATTTTTCTAAATATTTGCTGTTAAATATAGTATCTCTGCGAAAATTAAAAAAAACATACAATTATTTCTAATTAAAAATAACAGCAACTATTGATATCATATAATATTCTGATGCCTTGGTTAACATAAGAGGCTTTTTTTTTTTTTTAAATGAAGTCATAAGTAGGTATTGATAAATACATATTGAGATGAATTATTATCTTGTAAAACTTCACAGACCTGAGCCTCCATCCGTGCCCTGCGCTCCTCCTCTTCTTTGCGCCGGCGCATGTTCTCGTTTTCTTGACGGGCCTCTGCAAAGGACTGCAAGAACTGGTCGAATATCCCGAAGAACTCATCGGGCTGCATCTTATCAGCATCTTCACCAAAGTGCTTGACTGCCTTCAAGAACTGGAGAACAGAAGCACTGGTCATATGAAAGCCATTTCCCGCTCCCTTTACTTTCAGAGTAATGACGTGAACATGAATCTCATAGAACATGCAACATTCTTCAAATATATTGGAGCCACAAACATGGCTCAGCAAAATGTATTTCTTCTTTTATAACAACTTTTTTTTTTTTTTTTAAATCATAGCTATAAATGATGGTTTGTTGTTGTTATGTTTATTATTTGCTCCATAATGCAGCTAAAAGACAATTGTCCATTTAAAAAATTATTGTAAAATTACCATCAAAATTGATAATATGATAGATAAGATATTAAAATATGATGCATAAATGTATGCTACTGTTTCATGGTGACATTTACAGCAACAATTACAATATTCAATTTGTCAAAGAATTTGATTTTACTCGTGTATGACATAACATGTAGAGCGAATGTGAGATGTAGTGACAATGAAATAAACATTTATAATAATTAATATAAAGAATGTTTTACAGTGCGAAGATCAAGAGGAACAACGTGCAGTAAAACAGGCAGACGGTAGCATAACACACTCTGGGGGTCTAATGAACTTCTGGTAAATGAAGTGTGTGATGCTCTGCTAGTTATCCGGTCACCGGTAGCCAAGCATAAAGTGGTCTTGTTAACCCAGATTTCTCCAGTGACTGATTACAGCCTAAACACAGGGGACTGGAGTCTTGCCATGGCACTGCTGCTGCCTCGTGCCTTCTCACCACAGGGGAGGAGGCCTAGTCTTCCCACAATTCCTTTGATGCGTCTTTATCACTGCCATATGGAACAGCTCCTCCATGAGCCTGAGCCAAGGGGCATTTTTTTATATTTCTCCTTTGCCCTGCTTTTATATCTCTTCTTATCGGTCTCAGACTTCAGACAGGAGGCCTAGGTTGGGTTGGAGATGCATCTTTTCTGCTACAGAGTGCATGTGTCATGCTATTGTGCATTTATGTGTAGGTCCTCTCTGCTCTTAAAACACTATTTATACAAAGGGAGACATACATTTTTAAAATAAATACAATTTAAGTAGTTAATATTTTGGCGTAACCAAATAAAAATATTTATTAGAAAAAATATATTTTAAAAAAACTGTTTCAAAGCTTATTAATATTTGAAAAAAACAATCTAAAACTAATAAATAAAACAAAATACAACACTCTTGACCATTTTATGTCAACATACGGTTAGTTCAGGTAGTAAAAGGTTTTTTTTTTTTATATTAATTGTGACTGATATTTATTAACAACACTTTATACTAAAATTTAAACTTTACTACATAAACTAAAATGAAATAAAAGACAATTAAAAGCTTATACTGTATATTAATAAATACTAATAAAAAAAATAACATTAGTCATTTTTGACCATTTTATGACTACAAAGTTAATTTAGGTTGTAAAATGTTGTAACTGATATTTATTAATAATTCATCATATTTATTAAACAATATCTGTATGCATTAAATACTATCATAGCCAACGCTAAGACAAAAAATAGGCTACATTTCTAAAAACTTAAATGAGGGCCGCCCCATTCATGAGAAATTTTAACATTCGAAACAATCACAATCCTGTCATAAAATCCCAATCGCTGCACTGTACCTTTCAAAAACCATGTGAAAAGAAAACCTTGACATTTCATATACCCATTTCCCCTCACAGGACTGGAAGATATTGTGTATCGTGCGTGTTAACAACTGTCTGCCTCCGTCGGCACAGATGGAGCTCTCGAAAGCAATAATAGTCCTGTGGGGCCCCCAGAGCCCAGTGAAAGTGCCAGGGTCGCTACATAGGAAGCGCTCACAGCGAGAGGTTGAGGGTCAGCACCCGCACGCAGCAGGACGTCCAGAGTGACCGCGGCCTGTTTCTCCACCTAGCCTTTGAAGGAAAGGCTGAACACCAGGACGTGCATCTTAAAGAGACACACCCAAACAAACAAATGCAGTCCAACACACACTCACCAGCTCTCTGGCCTCGCTGAGGGAGTCCTCCACATCAGAGAAGCTGAAACTGGCCACTGTGATGAACTGGCTGACTACTGACACAAACTTATCTCCATACTCCTGAGGACGCTTCTTCTGGAATTCTAGCTCCTGCATGAGAGACAGAAACTGTGTACATCATTTGCTTTTAAGCCTGAAAAAAACCAGAGAGGAATCATGCAGCACTTACGCTCTCTACGCTCTTCAAGCCGCTGCGGAGATTATTGATCTCCTTCTCCAGTTCAGTCATGCTGGAAAGACACAATCAGAGAGATCCCAGTCATTTTATGTGTGAGCAAGAATGCATTTCTACAGGAGATTGGGGTAAACTGTCACACTTTGAAATTAAGATGCAAGAAGAAATTATATAAAAACATAATTTAGTCAGTCTGCTATAAAACCTATAAAAAAAGGGACACAGAAATGTTATTAAAAAGCAGCAAGCTAAATCAATGGGAAATATGTAAACAACTTAATTTCCAAAAATTCATTTTACAATGTTGTGAAACAATTGAAAACTATTTTATATTTAATAATTAAATAATATTTGTGTTTAAGTTAAAAATATGAAACAAAGCTAATTGGAGGCAAATCTTACAATTGTTGATTATTCATTATTATTATTTGATTATTATTAATTATAATTAAAACAACTTCAAATTTACCAACAAAGATTTACGTATTTTACAGTTTATTTATTCTATATTCATATAAATTTAGATGCATTTTATATACTTTTTGGTTCAGTTGCCATACATTTATTGTACTTGGATTTTAAACTAACACTTTACATTAAGATCCTAGTAGTTAATGTTTAACTATTAAATTATGTAAATTAATAAACAATGAGCAATATGTTTGTTACAGTCTTTATTAATATTTCTTGATTTCAGTACAATAGTTAATGTTTAATGTCAGGTCCATTAATATATATATATATATATATTTATTTTTTTTATAAACCCTTGAATGATTTTAAATAATATAAAATGATTTAAATAATATAAATGCTGACATTTAAATAAAATGTATATGTATATATATTATTTTTTTAATTACTAATTTTATATATAGTTAGCTCAATTTAATTCTTACATGTCAGGTCCATTAAAATATATATATATATTTTTTTTTAATAAACCCTTGATTTTAATAATATAAATGCTGACATTTAAATAAAATGTATATATATCTATATCTATCTATATCTATATATATTATTTTTTTAATGACTCATTTTTAAATTTTTTAGTTAGCTCAATTTAATTCTTAAATATTTTTTACATAAACTGTGCATCTCTCAATCAAAGGCAGCTGTAAAGGGGCCCTTTTTAAATATTTGGCCATATAACAAAAATGTCCATTATCCACACAGCCTGGCCATTTTTAGCTTTTGATCCAAACAGGTCACACTGATAAGAAGGACAGATATGTCTAACAGGCGTCTATCTGAACTTTAACCCCTGTGATAGCACTAAAGTGACTCCATTAGTTAGATGCTGCATATAATGCTTGTGAACGGCCAAGCTATTCTTAGCTACACAAATGACCTCAGTTGGACTGATAGCCGCTTGTCTCCAATCTGTGCAGCCTTTATTCCTCGGTCCACACAAACAGGCCTTTGTAACAAACTGAACCATCAAAGTACACAGAGACACGATTATGGAAAAACCTGTCTGCACTTGCTGACTGGCCACTCAAACTGTACCTTTTGACCCTGGTGCATATTTTTATTTGCTAAATAAATGACACTGACTTATAGACAGAGTCAAACAAACAAGAGTCCTTTATTTCATTCTTTCAATCCTCTGAAGTCTTGTGACTTCACGAGCACGATTACATTAGTCTCGCTGGAGCCACTAAAAAGCAGTTGAGTGGCCTTTCTACTGTACATTGAAATAGCCCCTTTAAGGCAATGACTCATAATTAGAAACTATTTACTAATGGGCGTAAGTGTCACGAGCGCATCACTTACAATTTGGCCCAAATTTGCTGGCACACACTTCACAGCAGCACGCAGGCCTCGAGAGGTCATCGAGTGGAGCTCTTTCAGCTACGGTGGTATGCATGTATCTCTCTTCCACTTATATATTTCAGCACCCAGGAGCCAGGAGAGGCGAGGGCCCCATTTCCTCTGGCTATAATTTTGGGTTTTGCTCTGCATATGCGAGTAACCAAAAGCTTGTATGACCCACAGCATGGATTTAAGCCCAGCGGTGGGCGGGAGTGACACCGCAAAAACTATTTCCAAAATCCATTTAGCACAAGTAGACCCTAAAGGCCTGTAAATCGTAAAGCTGACGATAGAAGCGCACGCCAGCAGCTCCGCAGATATACCTACTTTACTTTTGCAGCTTCCGGCACGTTCTGCAGCTCCTCGGAGAAGACCATGACTTTGGAGTACTTCTTCTCCAGAATGGTGATCAGGTAGTGTAGGAGAGTGATGTTCCTGCGATGGGACAAGGAGCACGATACATGTGTGAATGTATGAAATCTGGAAATAACTGGCTTGTTTGTATTTTCTCTCACTTGTCGATGCTGGACTTGGTGTCTGCAATTTTGTTGAGTGAGGAGATTTTGAAGCCGTAAGCGTTGCCTCTCTGTCCTTTGTTCATGTAGTTGCCGAACGCCAGCACCACCTCCAGCAGCTGCTTGAGATTTCTGCTGAGGAGCACCTCTTTTGAGGCCTTGGACAGTGCTGGAAGGAAAAACAAGGCAAAACAAGCCTGAAATGTTTTATGTTCATATACTATACTGTCAGTTACAATCATTGTAATCATTAGCACTAGCACATTTAAACAGTGGAACATCAATCTGTTAACTGTGACATTATAATGTAAATATTATTACTGTTTTATATTTCTATATACTTTAAAATGTAATTTATTTCTGAGAAGGCAAAGCTGGATTTACAGTAGCCAGTGTCACACGTCGTTTAAATATGATGAATTGGTGCTCAGTTATTAATAATGTTTCTTATTATCATCAATGTTACAAATAGCTGTTGCTGCTTAATATTTTTTAACATTATTTCAGAATTCTTTGATGAATGCAGATGTCAAAAGAACAGCATTTATTTGACATAACTTTTTATCATTTTTCTATAAATTTAATTTATTGAGCAACAAATAAGCACGCAAAGATGATTTCTGAGGGATCATGTGACATTGATTGAAGACTGGAGTAATGATGCTGAAAATACAGCTTTGCATCACAAGAATAAAATTACATATTTAATATATATATAATATAATACATATTTTTTTAATTACAGAAAACAGTTTTAAATTAAATACTATTTCACAATACAAGTTTACTGAATGTAAATCATGTTTCCACATTTTTTTAGTGCTTATATACTTACATAAAATATTATTTTAATACAGCATTTTAATATAAAATCTATATTATTTTTTTTTAATTAATTATACATTACATTTTAATTAATTTAAATTAGAATATCCTGCACTTTAACGCAGTAGTTCTGGTTTATTTGATTAAAAATAAATGTAATAAAATAGTCAAAACCTATTACAATTTAAAATAAATGTGTATTTAACTAATATTTTTGTGGAATTTTTTTTTTTTCTAGTGTATTGTCCTTTCTGATATATTTTTATGATTTTATTTCCTTTTCTGATTGAGACCTGTAAAGTCAAAGTTAATATACTTAAAATGGAACTGTCAGTTCATAACAAGTCAATAAATATATAAAATGTAATTAAGAAAAACACATACACAGCTTAAAAAATGATCAACTGATTTTTGCAAAACAAATGTGTTTAAAGTGCACAAACCTTCAACTTTAGGTTTAATTTCTGCAATTCTTTCAGCAAACTTCTTTTTGAAATACAAAGACTGTAACCTCTGCTGGTAATGGTTTATTCTGTGTGAAGGACAGGGAAAGAGACAGATTACATTAACAATATAAAAGCAAGCTCCATTAAAAGGATTGTATGCTACATCACCCATAACCCATAATAGACTCTAAATAAGCGGTAGAGCTTTATTGTCTTGCATATGACACAATAAAACGCACATGATCTGTATACACAGCGTTAATGGTTCCACTGAATAAAGAACAAACAGTTCTGAACCTGACTCTGCTGTGTTGCATTCAGCACTCTTGTGTTGGGGACAATCACCGAGGTTACCGCACTTGCCAAGGACCCAGACACACCCCTAGAGACTAAAATCGGACAACGCAGTCGGTTCCTGGAAAGATTTGTCTTCCATCCTCTATGCTCCAAACACATCAGCCACAGCGGAGGGGGAAAAAAACTCACTAGGGTCTCATAAACAGAGGAAGAAAACGCAAGCAAGCCAAGGCACCTGTGCTTTGTTTGGCTGAGCTCCTCTGCACAGCTACGATAAGATAGTACTTATTTAGTTACAGAAAATATTGACGCTGAATGGGATCCTCAGCTTGACCAGATCAATGTGTCACCCAGGATTCATAACCCTTTTCCTTCCTTCCTATACAGGAAATCGCATTTACTTTGTGAGTGTGTGGAAAAACGGAACAGATCTGAATAAGTCACTGTAGAGTGGTGGGTGGCCTTCACGGATGAGATATGCCTTACATACTACGTACTCAGCCAACATCATGAAATCCACTGTGTGGGACTGTGGAGGTGAACAGCACGGTGCCAAGATTAAATAAAGATCCAAACCAATCAGCGAAGGGGCTTACAGGAAGCCACTACATTTTTTTTAATTATTATTAAAAATGTCTTCCTTTTTAGAGAGTGGGGAGAACGGACAAATACTACATTTGTTAAGCCATCACATTTATCTAACTAAATAAAGCTCCTTGTGACGAAAGTTGAATTGTAGGGGAAAAAGTTAGGGTCTATTCACACTCGTGATAGATTTTTAACTCATCACAATGGTTTACCAACAAATAAGTCACATATGAACACATCAACATGATTAACTGTCCCACCTGCTCATTTCATAAAGGAAGCGGTCTGCCTTGGCCATGCGGTCCAACTCATGTTTGTGCTCCTCTAGTAGGTCCACATCACACTTCTCTGGGATAAACTTGAGCATCTGGAGCAGTGAAGAAATCACCATTCAATTCAATTCAATTCAATTCACAACCATTCATGACAAAAGCATGAAAAAAAAGAAAATTCAATCAGTCTTGAGGGGTATTATTTTAGAAAACTATTTCTGCTTTAGAGTAGAAAAGTAAACTTGGTAGTAAATGTAACGAAGTTTCGTAGTTACTTTATCACAATTGCCACTTTACATTTCACAGTGTGACTGTTTTCCATAATTGCAACTTTATTTCTCATAATGGTTCATTTCTAGTCATTGCATCTCGTTTCGTAATATTGAATTTCCATGATTGTTTATTTCTCATAATTGCAACTTTATAGTTCACTACTGTGATTTCATGACTGCAACGTTACACAGTAGCTCACAATTGTGAATTTTTCCATAATTGTGATTTCATATCTTACGATTGCCACCTGATGCATCTTAAAGGGGTCATATGAT
Source organism: Enteromius thamalakanensis (assembly GCA_032357475.1). Lineage (NCBI taxonomy): Eukaryota > Metazoa > Chordata > Actinopteri > Cypriniformes > Cyprinidae > Enteromius > Enteromius thamalakanensis. The sequence goes on from JAUCMT010000088.1 coordinate 13,684,878, forward strand.
CTTATTTTCAACTTTCTTCTTCTCTTTAGAGTGTTACAAGCTCTTGGTGCATAGACAAAAAGTCAAAAAAAAAAAACAACACCAGCCAAATGTTTTTTGAAAATTAAACCACATAAAAAAAATTGCATTACACCAATGATACAAAATAATGTTCTTTTAAGCATCATCATATGTAGGGACGGTGAAAACTAAAAAAATTCTTGACCGACCACTGAGCCTCATTAGCCGGTTGAAACCGGTTAACCGATTAGTTTAGAATATGGTACGCTATTTGAAATAACAGCCATTTCGAGCCTCGCCTGAAATTTCCCAACTCTGTCGCATCTCTCTGCCGCTCTGCCTCCCGCACACACACACACACACACACACACTGCCACTCACGTCACTTTTTTAAAATCCCCTACCGCGCGATTAAAATCCCCTAAAAGTCCCTCAAACGCGGCGCCGAAGAGCTTGTTGTATGTAATCGTAGGCTTTGGCTACCTTTCTCACCCGAAGAGGCTTGCGGGTGTCGCGTTTTCAGGTGATACATCCACTGATCTATATAGAGAACTGGATAGCTCATGACGTCATAGAAGTGAAGGCACCGCGCCGCCATATTGGTATTCCCTAGTATTCGCGAACATTCCATTGAATGAATAGGAAATAATACGACTTTAATGCAAAAACATCACCTAACAAATCAACGTTTTCATATCTCATTCCTCCGTCCACGGAAATAGGATGGCGCTGGTCTTGGTTAATAGCAGGTGGCAGTAATGCAAACATTTAGTTTGTTTTTTGCCCTTTAAATAAATAAAGAAGAAGCACAAACTCCACCACAGGTACTGAAAGTCCTTCAATTAAGCCCCGCCGTACCCCACAGACAAGTGATGGATGTTTTTAGTGAGGCTGCACGATAAATCCTATGCGATTGTTATGCGAATATCATCAGTAACGTAAAGCCCGATCTGTGATTAGCATTAACTTTCCATCACGTATGTTCAGCTGCAGCGGCAATTTATACCCAGAGCCGTAGATCACTGACAAGCTGCGCAATATCGCGTTTATAATTGCAGATTTATCAAATTCGATTATGAGCTGATTTTGCGTATTTTATCAGGGATTTGCGGCTCTTTGTATTCATAGTGGTTTTAGTTCTAAAATAATTAACATTATATTCTTTGAAAAACTTTTTTTTTTGACTCCAAGGTCCCCTACTATATGAGCTTTTCTTTATCAATAGAAAATAATATTAAATTAATTAACCATGTTTCACTGTTTGATTCCAGATATTTTTATAACTATATGGGATTAATAAGGTTATATATATAAATAATAATTCTGTAATAGAAATTTCTGGAATCAAACAATATATATAAAAAATCTAGATAGATAGATAGATAAATAGATTATTATAATATAATATATTGGTTAAAGGTTTGCTAAGGCCCCTTATTAGGCATATATATATATGTACTTGTCCCCCTGGTTTACAACCACTGTTTCATATTAATAAATAGAAAAACATAAGCCTTTATAATGGCTTTAAGATAATCAAAAACAAACATTAAGTAGGTTTCACTGTGGATTTTAAATATTGGCCTTCTCTTTGATGCAGAACAGAAAAAATAAGAACATCACAAATAAAAGGCTTTAATAATTATTAATAATTTAATTGCAATGTAACCGTGCTTTAATCTTCTGAGAATATTTTTAGAATTGATGTTTGTTAATGGTAACATCCTTTTGCATCTCATGACCTTAAGTTCAAAGGTGATGACTATCATGGTAGTGCTGATGTGATCATTAGGTCATGAAATGCTCCTGAATGCAAACTGGAGTAGTGTAACATAATTACTGTGATATAAGCACTAAGAGGTTTGAAGTTGACATTATACAGATCCCATGTGAAAGAAAAGCCAAATGTACTTTTTGAATCAATATAAATACAGTTACAATAAAAAAACACTTACAATGGATGTAAATACAGTGAATATTGCCATTAAAATACATCTGGGAAGAATCTACCGATAGATTGCAGGAATATTTATGAACTAAACTGAAATGGATTTGAATTTACAGACACATCACATAATAATAAACCCTAACCCTAAAATCATTTCTGAAGTTCAGCTAAAAAAAAGCAATGCCATAACTTGAAAAAATGTTTAATGGAAGACAAATCTGACCACAGTTTAAATAAAAAGCTGTTGAACTGAAAACTGAATAAAACAGCCAACATTAGGACTCATATTCAGACAGCCACAAAAATTTGCCATCCAGTTCCACCCTTATTTGGGTTGTGCAAGCCTTTCAATAAAAATAATAGTAACAGTTACTCTTTCAAGAGTCACTATTAGCCTGCAATCATAGCTTCTATTTCAATGTGTAAAAATAGTCTAACCAAAAAAAAGTCTAAAGATAAACTGACTTCCATAGTTTGGAATGAAAATGGCAGGCAGGAACAAAAATAAAAGAAAAAAATTCACTGTGCTAGTTTAAAAAAATATTGGAATTACTTTTGACTGGCTTGTATGAGATTTAATTTACTTCACCTTACAGCATTCATTCATGAAAAGATTCAAATATATTCTACCGTAATTTTCAGACGTTTGAACCACGTTGGGACCGTATTAATGCTTTTTCATTCTCTTATGCTCACCAAAGCTGCACTGATTTGAAGAAAAGAAAGTAAACTATATTATCGTGAAATATTATTGCAATTGAAATGGCTGTTTTATTAAAAAAACATGTTTTAAAGTATATTCTATTCTTGTGATGGCAAAGCTGAATTTTCATCAGATTCAGATTCTTTTGTAGCATTGTAATGTCTTTGCTGTCACTTTTGATCAATTGAATTCATCGTTGCTGAATAAAAGCATTATTTTCCTTCTTATCTTCCTTCTATCTTACCACTTAAGCACATAGATAGACCGTCGTATCCGCTTTCCCCCTGTTTTAGAGATTATTATATAATATCTGTGAGGGAGGCCGAGTTGCTGTGCCAGTTTATATTTCTATTGCAGCAGGTAATCGTTCCAACTGACATTTGATAGAAACAATTCAGACTTGTAAAATTTGGTTCCAAAAAAGGATATCAAATCTGAATTTTATATTAGCATGACTAAGCAGACCTTCACCTGTGATGTAACACATTAGATGAATAGTAAAGAGGGGGTTGACACACCAAGTTACTTTTCCTGTGTTGCTCATCTGCTCCCCTCTTCATCAGATTGTTGAGATCTCTGAGGTTTTGGTATGATGGCTCTTATTTCACCTCTAATGGCAAAAACTGGAATCAGGCTGAAGGATTCTGCATAAAAATTATGAAAGATTAGCTGAATTTAAAGCATGAATTTACAGACAAGACAATGTTAAAGCAGGTATTACGATAATTGAGCATTTACATCTGTAAGACCCCAAAGAGAGAAATATAGTAATGATTTATAAAATCAGTGAAGTCCCATTTTCACTCGGGTTGGTTCCTGTGTTGACTTGCAGGATTGACATCCACAAAAGAAATATTAGTCATGATCTTTTAAGATAATCCTTCAACTGTCTTTTTTCTTGGAGCCAAAGGGAATATATCAGCTGGATGGTACAGAATGTTCAAAACTGACAAAAGCTGATAATAGGTAGGATAATTCATTTTGAAAGTCTTCTGGACGGCTTCCAAAACGCCAAATTTCAAGCAACCAGCAGATGGCGATGTGAAGCTGTGGAAACTGAAGGGTATGAGGGTGAGCTGTCGTTTATTAGCTGTCACAACTCAATCTCAAACGTTCTTCTGTGGCATAACCATAATTTTGTGAACAAATTGCAATGTGTTTAAACAAGAGAACGTCTAATTCAAGCCTCAGATTAACCTTAGTGATAGTTTAACCAGAAAATCTCTGACCATGCTAACCCTAAAATAAACTTTGACCTCTGAACTCATCTTCGTTTGGTTAACCTGACATTAAACCTGGCTTAGAATAAATACACTGGTAAGATTATGCTCGATACATCTGTTTAGTTTTTCTCTATAATATTCACCCAGTGACATCTCAAAGTTCAAACTTACCTCACAGGTGTCTTAACAGAAGATACCAGATTCAAAACTAAACAAAAAGCCATATTTCTTTGCCAGTAATGCCAGACAGGGTTCATTTCCCCCATTTATTTCCAGATATATATATATATATATATATATATATATATAAATGTTTAATTCAGTAAGTGCACCATTACTGACAGTTCAGTTTTTTCCTGGTATGGAGACCAATTTAATAATCAAAAGTACCTTTTGCCACTACAAAAGTTTTTTTTTTTGATAAAAAAAAATCTTTTATGGATAAACATTCCATAAAAGTTAAATTACCTTTTTAGTGCTTTGTGCTAATTTTTAAATCTCCATTACTTATATTATACTGAAAATTGTGTGCAAACTATTTTACAATAATTAATCTTTTGTGTTCCAAGGAAAAAAAAGTAAATTGTAATTTGAACATAGAAGATAAACCATTAGACATTAATCAAGACAAGTTTTTACAAATATGATTCATGGTCCATATTTAAATCTGTTTTGACTTGTTAGAGGGAACGAGGTCTGAAAAAACATTAGAAAACTCTGAGGATGTGATCAATTCTTTCAAAATCATACAACTCGCTGCACGTTTGAATAAATGAACACACGTACGAGCAAAGACCAGACAGTTCAACGCTGTGTGATGAAATTTGAAGAGGAAGTGCTGGAAAAACAGCATTGAGAGAAGGAAAACAGTCCGCTGTTCCAGGATTCGCTGGGCATGAGAAGATTGACAGGGCTGAGATTCCAGATCCCAACAGGCTGGCCGGACTCTCTCCTCTCTGCAGGGAGGTAAGATGATATCTCGAGTGGTGTATGAGACTTGACTGCAAATTTAGAATACATTTGCCAACTCTAAGTGGCGATGAATTCATCTTAATGGTGCCCACGGACTGAAACCTGCCTCTGCAGGAAGCCTGCGCCAAGACTTACCTCGTCTGAAAGAGAGTGATCAACATTGTTTTAATGCAGAAATAAGTAATGTATGAACACTGCCCTAAAAACAAACAAAAGGTAATTGTGACTTTATACCACTCAATGTGAGTAAATTACCTCACGTGATGAAAGTGACCAGTTTAGAACAAAATGAGGCCTGTTCACAGCGTTAATAGACGAAAACATAAGATTATCATGAAAGCCTATTCATGCATATAATTATAATGATTAAGTCTTTATGATTGATCTAATTTTTGGTCACAATGAGCATAACAACATTGTTCAAATAACTTTCAAAATGTTTTTTCCCCCTTCAATTTGACAAACAACAAAAACATTGACAATAAGAATCTACCCAACTTTAATGAACTTGGAGCATATGAAGTAATGTTGGTGTGGACATGAATATACTGTACTGACCTTAAGCCTGGATGTCATTGTTATATATAATAATGTATATAGATTATATCATATACATACTTAAATGCGATTCCAGCAGTTATCAGGTATCATTAGTTGTTGGAATGGATGTTTTGGTCTCATATTATAATTTTCTAAAATTTATAGGCATGTTTATAATTATTATCACCCTTTGTCTAAATGGATCTTACATGATGGCAGTATTTTCATTTGTAAGCTAAAAAACTGTATAGCTCTGTGAATGGGATCTAATACAAGAGATGCTTTCTTAATTTTGACTTTTTGAGCGGCCTAAACACTCGAGTCTGGCTGAGCAGTGCACATGCCAGCATTCTGAATCACGTGCAGATTTGCGTATGTATTACGCAGGCTGTTCTGTTTTATGTACGGTTTCCTTTGTGTATTGAATCGATAATGTACTGTAGATTTTCACAAGATGGGTTACTTCCTTACTGTGCCAAAGTTCCTCCTGACATCAAACAGCCGCACATTTGATCGCGCGAGTGTGCTTTTTCACAACAAATTACATTTACCACAAACTTAGAGAAAATAGTTTCCATTTGGCTTTTTGCAGTCCACCCTTTGACGTATGATGCAGCAAGGCCTTAAGAGTGTGATGTCAGATGAGCTAAGAATGTTAATTGACTGAAACACTTCACATTTTTACATTTGGAAGACAATTTTAACTAAACCAACTCAATTCAGTATGCATTTTAAAAGTCTGTGAGTTCTCTGGGAATCAAACCCATGACCTCAGTGTTATTAGTGCCCTGCTTTATCCATTTAGCTACTGTTTTTATTCATTATATCTGTAGAAACAACTATAAAGCAGTCACAAACTGTTATCAGAAACATTCAGGACAGGTTTTTTCAGGTATTAAGTGCCACCTTGTATGTTGTGTGAAGGTTGGTTACAAGTGTTAATGTCATGAAATCTTTACCACATGGTTATAGGAGTCACAACGACCGCACACACGATCCAGCTGTAGTCTGAGTGATACCAGAATCACTCTGGGAGTACTTTCAGAATTTCACATTCACATTCAGATCAATAAATCCATAGCAGATTTATAAAGGGCCACCAAATTGTCAACAAGCCCTGAGGCCACACGCTAAGAAGCGAGACTCTAGCCCAGCATCAGTTCATCTGTTCTTTTTCATGGGCATCCAGACACTGAGTCACCTTTTGGCTCACTGCTCATGACATCACTGTCATATTTCATACAGAAACCTAAGTGACAAAGCGAGAATAAGCCTTCCAATAGATGAGGACCAGAGTTCAGCAGTATTTTTTATTTGGTTGTTCTTATCTGCCTAGCAGACAAAAGAGACATCTGGGTAATGCAAACAGTTTTAACACTTTTCAGTACAATTAGAAGAATAATTGTGGAAATCAAAGTGACTGTTCCTCATTTTTTACTCTTGTTGTTCTTATTCTGTATGACTTTTTGAAGAAAACTTGGTTACCAACATTTTTAGTTCTCCTTGGGTGGACAAAAAATACTGAGAAATCTGTCAAATATCTTTGTTATGTTTCAGTGAAGAAACAAAGACATACAGGATTTAACTAAAATACATAGGGAGTAAACGGTAACGGCATTGTCATTTTTGAAAGCACCAAAGGCTAACAAATTTTGCTCTACAAAAATCTAAATTTAAAATTGCTACTTTAGCTTAAATATGATCAAGCTCCGTCATTCTGTCATTGTTAAATATGTCCATTCTGGTCACGCTCTCTGAGAGTTTCCAAATAATTCTTAAGTTCAAACAGGGACATGGACCAGCAGTCCTTGAAGATGAAGAGCTACTGCTGCTATTGTTTGAACGAGAGTTTCCAAACTCTGTTTAGCTTGATTGTCCATGAGAGGAGAGAAGGATCTTGTCAAGTGATCACGTGCAGCCTGACACTAGAACATACTTCACAAAATTACCCTGAAAAACAACAAAATCTGCTGTCATGTACAAAACTTTGCCTCTGTCCTTATACTAACTGTTCATGTTTCCTCAGCTTTTAGTCCAAATATGCTCCAAGATATGTTAAAAGACTTATTTTCTCATCACTGTGACAAATTTACATCAAAACACTTCCAATTAGCTTCAACAGATGATTCTGATCAGCTCAATCAAGCCATTTTCCTTCATGTCTGTCGTTGAGGTTAATGTGATCAAGGCGGATAGACAAACAGGCGCATGGGAAAATATTGTAACGACAGAATGTTTGAGGCTACTTGTAAATGTTTGAGGCAATGTAAACACAGAAATGCACGTAATTCACACACTGGGACAAATATTGACTAACATTAAACTCCCACACATGCTCAGAGCCAAAGTGGAAGCTGTTGGCTGATTCCATTCTGATTACACGCAGACGTAAACTTGGACCCTCACACATGCCATGACACCGCTTGGGAGAGGTTTCGTTCTTTTTGGGGGGGAAGGAATGGCTACTTTTATTCTTACTTTCATTAAACAGATCAACAGTGACAGTACAGACATTTATAATTAAAACAAACTTCGCATTCATTAAAGGATCCTCAAAAAATGCGTCACGTTTTTCACAAAAATATTAAAAAGCACAACTGTTTTCAACATTGATCATAATAATAAGTATTTACTGAGCACCAAATCATATTAGAACGATTTTTGAATGATCATGTTGAATAATGGCTCCAGAAGGTTCAGTTTTGCAATCACAAAATTACATGTTAAAATGCAAAGTTACCTTGAATTTTAATTATATTTAATTTTAATATATTTAATTTAATTTACAGTAAATTGAACATTTAACATTTTAAGTAAATAATTGTGGCCTTGGTAAACTCAACCCCTTATTCAAAAAAGGTAAAATAATAATTAAAAAATATATAATTTGTGTGTTACTTGACATATACTTGACATCCAATCTTTTATAGCAGCTATGCATTCCTTTAGTTTCTCAACTTGGTGTGTTTCACCTGGCTGAGAAGAAATATAGAGCTGAGTATCATCCGCATAACAGTGAAAGCTAACACCATGTCTCCTGATGATATCTCCCAAGGGTTACATGTAAAGCCTAAAAAGTAACGGCCCTAATACTGAGCCCTTAGGTACTCCATACTGCACTTGTGATCGATATGATATGTCCTCATGTCCTCATTCACTGCTACAAACTGATAGCGGTCAGTATAGGTATACAATATACAAGTATACCTATACATGACACAAGCATATAATGTAAGTATATTTCATTTAATGTAGTACATTTCATGTATGCTTATTACAGTTCACACCTGTGCCTGCAACTTTCTGCTTTGGTTGGCACAAAAAAGTCTGTAGAATCTGCCTGAGCTTGTGCATTATTCATCATATCTAGTCTGCAGAGAGTAGAGGATAGACACAGGTTTACTGTACTAGGTTTAAAGCTCAACCAGAGACTTCAGAGCTGACTTGCATTGTTGTTGCAAACAGAAGAGGATTCTCATTTTGATAAAATTCCAGTCTCTGACATCACGGTCAGAGACGGTCACTGCTACCTCCAGATTTCCAAAGAAAATAACCATTTTCATTTGAGAGGCAACACTGAAGTGGATGCTTAACTGAATTACATATTTTGTGCATTAAATTGTCTACCGATGGACCAGACCTCTACAGCTGTGTTGTGGCTGCAGGGACCAGGTCACGTTCATGCAGAGTCTGCCAAAGTTAATATCAATGTTCTGAAAAAAATACGTAGGATATGGGATTAGAGTGTTTCATTACTTCATTGTAAAGGGTTGGCATGGACCCTAGCATTTATGTAGAATTTGCTATTCAAAGTTAAGGGCCTTTAATGACCCAGCTGTCAAGTGGACCTACTGTAAACACAAACACAACGCAGAACAAACGCAGCTCAGTCCGATACAGTGATGGGAACAATCGCTGCATGCTACGTGCTAAGAGCCTGAACCTCAAAGGCATTTTTGTTTCCCAGAACAGTTCGGCATGGCTACAATTCCCCGTGGAGTTACAAACATCTAATGTGGAAAGTGTAAAATGAGCTACTGAATGCTTGAATGCTGTGAAAAGAGGCAGAACACGTGTGGAAAGCTGACCTCCCTCTGCTCGAGACATGATGTGTGTGATTTATGAATGTAGCATAGATGCGGATAGGTAATGATTGTTTAACACTGCCTGTAACTGTGTTGTAAAATCTCCATAAAAAGGAGACACTGCATCCTTGTTTTTTTCATCGCTTACCACACAATAGTTCACAATCACAAAGTTATAGAACTATCAAGTGAGAAACTGTGATGTTTTTTTTATTATTATCATCTATGCTGACAACAACTGCGCTACTTAATATTTGTGGAAACTTGATTTTTTTTTTTTTCCCAGAATTTTTTAATTTATAAAAAGTCTTTACTGTCACTGTTGATCAGTTGAAAATATCCATGCAAAGCCTAATCTGAAACATCCAATAAAATAATAATATTTCGCCATTTCCGCCATTTAGCGGCCAATCCTCAGCTTGGTTCTTACATAGGGACTTACTTAAAGTCATGCAATTTAAACACAAACAATTCTTTGTCCTTTGACCCTCTGCTGCATCTATCCATTAAGATTAGGAATTATAAAAACATTCAAAGCATGAGTGGAATGGAGGGAATCCTCTTGGAATACAAAGTGTGTTAAACATGTCTGGAAGAAAGAAATACAGCAGGAGAACATCAATCAGAAAGATGAAACAAACAAGCTCAAGTCAAACTGGACTTTCTGGGCCTTTTACACACTTCAAACATTAAGATGAAATGATTATAAAACGTCTGAAACAGTATCCAGTTCCCCTCTCTGAAGGTCAGATTTCAAATTCTTGCTGAAGCAGAGCTCACCCCCTCCCTACAAAGCAATATTTCAACCAGAGGACTCTAGAAGGGCTTCACAACAACCTCATAAATTGGGTGCAAGGGCATAGATATTACATGACGGTTAAAAAAAGACCTTTTATACCCTATTCACCATGGTTCTGTAAAAAACTGTAAAAAAGACGAATATGCGTTTAAAGGGGTCTGCCTTCTTTTTTTTTTTGTTCTTCAGGTCCACTTATAATTTTTCAGGATTTTTACACCATAAAACATATTTTAGAAGTAATAGGCAACAGGGTTGGGGCCATTCATGAATTGAATTGAGAATGAATGCTAAATTCCAATTCACTTCCTTGAATGGAATTGGAATTGGAACTGCATGCAGCTGGCAGGAAATGGAATTGGAATAGAATTGGAATTACAGGAAGTGGAATTCAATTCAGGAAGAATTCCACTGAATTCTGTTTTGCTGAGCATTTATTTGCCATTGCATTTAAGTACATGCAAACAGAATTCAGTGGAATTCTTC
>JAUCMT010000088.1:13754366-13774418 GCA_032357475.1 Enteromius thamalakanensis
GGCTTCAAAAACGCTCTTCAGAAACCTACGAGTGACGTCACGGACACTACGTCCATTTTTTTTTTACAGTCTATGTATAAAACCCAAAATGACTACAACAACTAACTACCTAACTGTTTTTTTTTTTTTTGGGGGGGGGGGTTGAGTTGAACATCCATTGAATATCCAACTTAATACTTAATAAAGTTATTTTTTAAAACATCATTAAACCTAGTTGGAAGAATTTTTTTTAATGTCTCAGTAAGTGTTAAAGAAACACCAACCAACCATCCATGTTCTCAATATCAAGTTGTGGAGTCAAAGTTGTGGAATGCACCAGCAACCCTCAATGAATTAGGAAAACTACAACTATTCAAAGGCACCCTGAGGATGACCTGCTCCTTGACCCTGGAGAAATAAAGAAGGTCATGGGGCCTCCAAGAGGAGAAAGACTGAGGAAAGACCACAGATTTTTACCTCAGCAACACTCTTTAGCTAAAAGCGTCAAGTAAGTCAAACACTTAATGGATGAGTTTAAAAATGTCAATTCTGTAATCAATTACTCCTGATGTTCCAAACCGGACTTTATTTGGAACACAAAATAAGAATCTGTAAATAATGGGGTCATTTTGGAGGCTATTTTGAGCATCAAAGACAAAAACAGAACCATTCTTCAAAATATCTTTGTGTTCTGTACAAGACCTATAGAAAGACATGAGGATGAGTAAATAATAAGAGCATTTTAATTTTTACTGAGCTTTCCCTTCAAGTCAACAAGCTTACAGAAAGTGATTGTGCATAAGATTTTATGCATAAGATCTGCAGCAATAGTTGGTTGCCGGGAAAACGCATTTGCAAGAAGATCCTACACTAATCAACCACTAATTCACCACTTGTCCAAAATAGCTTTTAGGGCAAAAGCATTGACAAACAAAAGCGAAGCACGCAAGAAATCAGAAGTAATTACAGTCACCCTAATATTCACATAATCTTCCTTGAGCCAAGATGAAGGACAGCTTGACAAAACAAACTGAAACAGGATTATATAACTGACTGAGTGGAGAAAAGACAATAAGATCTCATATTACAAGCAAGCGCAAGTCATTTCCATTTTACCGTAGCTGACAACAGAACAAGCAAATATGTGTGTAGATGCAGCACAATCGAGAACGCAGTAAACAGGAGCGGCCTAGTAACACACAGGGCCTCTGGAAATAAATGATGCAAAGTGAAGCCATTGTCTGATCCAAGTGAAGCACACCACTCAGAGAATAGGACATTCAAATGGTCACACAGGCCCATTGTTACGGTCAAGTTGAGCGGGGTCCTGTCTCACAAGGTCTGGCCAGAGCCGAAAAGCTTGTAGAGCATTGCCATGCTGCGATCTCTCTCAAGCCCCATTTAAGAAGTCCTCATCCAATTCCGTAAAAGACAACAGAGACTCAAGTTGTACGCAGTACATTTCAACCGAACACTGAGCTTGAGCTCTGAGCATTGAGAACGTCTACCTCAGCTCGGATTAATATAAAGTGTCAAAATCCAAGGTTAATTTGTCCCACAAACGACTGGTGCAATGGCAGCAAATAGTTTTTTTTATAGATCTTTTGGTGCATAGCATCTTCTGTAGTAAGTATTCTTGCATAAAGGGGTGGGTTCATGAACTGCTGCCATGGTTAAAGGTCATAAGAAGGAGAGCAGGAGGATGAGAAGGAGCCTATATAATGCTGACAGCACAAAGCATACTAGTCTAAATATGACAGAGAATATTTTAGCGACCTAACATTGAGGTAAAAACACTGAGTGATCAAAAGAGCCTTCTATAAAACAGTTTAAAAATCATACTAAGCAAAAGCTTTTGAATGATATGGCTCAGTATGCATTGTTTGTCAGAGCAGTCTAGTGTGATGTGCGGTGCTGGTAACCCCAGCTGTCCCGGGACCACCCTTTCACCAGCGGAAACAATTACGACTCCCAGCGGCATCTCAGCTTTCTCCTCATTAACAAACATGAGCTGTGGAGGCAGCAGCAGCCGCAGTGATCTGATTGGGCAGCTGGTGTAACCCTATTCCTAATTAATTACCTAAACACCCCACCACACACACACACACACACACACCCTTCACCTGCACCCAGGCACGTGGCTCTGCAAAAACGGCGGTTTGTTGATGGCACAGGCAGACAAAAGACAACACATGCCACACACACCCACCCATGAATACCTCCATAAACATCAGGACACGGCTTAAATATTACCACTCAATGCCCAATCTCTCACCCACACCCACAATACAGCACAAAAAGAAAGCCAAACCTTTCACACATGTGGTTAATACATGAGTGACAGTCCTGTAAATCTGTCTGGACTCATGGGCCGTACAGCTAAAACAAATGTACTCTGTCAGTGACAAACACTAATGAAGCGAAGCAATGGCAGGCACTTATTCTCTTAAAAGCTTTTCAACAAAGACTGAATAACTATTGAATGCACACTGAGAGCTCAATAGTGGGAGCTTTATCGCTGGCCTCTATTTACCTAGAAATGTGTTCATTCAATCCCAGTCAATGTAAGTGTTTTCTCAATAATACTACTGAAAAGCACAGAATGTAAACACATTCATGTCAAGGTCCAAGTACAGAAATGGAATCATGATGATATCTTACTATCCAGTAAAATCTCTTACGAAATTGTGAGAAAACTTCCCTTCAAGTGGCAGCTTTTTTGTGTGAGAGTATGCAGTTACTATTTTAGACCTCAAAATCTTCAATACAGGCTTGGGATATCATAAGATAATTTTTGTGAGGTTGAATTTATTGCCATGGTTATGATTTCTAAAAAAATCAGTAATAATTGTTCGTAACAAAAGTGCTGGTTCACCCAAATTCTTTCTTAAAATAATACTTTACAACTACTTAACATGCCAAAAAATATGACTTCTTCAGGTAAAATATCAAACAAGGCTTTTGTTTGTTGGGAAAATCAGGTGAAACATGCCGTATATATTAAAAGTCAAAGCAGGAGCCAATATGAGGGCGCATATGCTCAGTCTTGGGGGAATACAAGTCAAGCCAAGTGCAGAAATCCATCACTCATGATGCCCACAGGGTATACTGCCCTAGCTATAGAGAACAGACAGAGACTGATGAAAACCTGGGGTGACAAGGGCTTTCTGACTCCAGAGAATCAAGGATAGCAGTAAGTGGCTATCTGCTGAGGAAAGCTTTTAAGTCTAGTCAGCACTTAAACACTTGATTAGTGAGAAATTGGAGCAAACAATAGATAGGAGCTTTATTTCAGCATTATTAACTAGATTTATCTGATAAGAATCTCATTATTTATTCACCCTCGTGAGATCCCATTTGTACTAAACTGCATTTGACCTTTTTCTTAAGATGAACACAAAGACGTGGAAGAGTATCCATCTCTATGAGCCTATATAATGTTAGGGAATGGTAAAACCAAATGTTGATGCCTTAAAACCGCACATAGCGATCACAACAATAACCAATACGACCCCAGAAGTGAAACAATATAGTCATGTATAAGGAAAATGCTATTATTTATAACCTTTTAAAACTACAAAACCTCACTTCTGGCCAGCTGTCATAAGTGCATTCATATGAAGTGCTATATCAGCATGAGATGAAGCTATAGAAAGAAAGCCATGTGCACCTGAACATGAGACAGCCAAACATAATCATACAGTTCCAGTTCATAAACACCTATTGGTGCTCTCAAGGGCATTCAAGAAGTTACACTAATAACATTTACCTCGAACCCTGAACAACAGTAAACGTATTAATAGAAATATCGTAAACTAAAAGAGGGTTTGGACTGTTGTCTTGGACAATTATTAAGGGCTTTGGGGTTGGAGATGATAGCACTGTGAAGCAGTAACCGGGAGCCGGTTAACGTTACATGCTCGCGCACAGGCTGTGCTCTGGACAATCGTGACATGAGCGCGAGCGACATGACACAAAACAGAACCGGCTTCGTTATTCAAGGGGAAAGGATATCACATGCAAATAGGGTGCAGATCGTTCATTTTAAAACGGCGAATTCTAAGCACTGAAAGAAAGCAACAATTAAAACGCATGCAAAAGTGTGAGCAACTCTTTGGTTCACTATAGTTTTGCCGGTCTGTGCGATCAAGCATTGACAACAGCTTCATCCGGGGCTTGTATAAATAAACCGTTTACCGCATATGCCATCATCATCAATCAGCATTACCCTTCCGTGCTGAGATCGGACAGTGGTGATAATACGCTCTCACGTCACGACAACCCAACACAATCCATAAGCACGCGATGCACACGTTCATCTAGAAAGTCCGCTGAAGGGCTGTTCTTACCTCGTACGTGGTCTCTTCATTCATTCAAACTCCAATGTTTCGTCTTGGTAAGTGGACATATGAGTGTGCTTGATCGCAGCATTGCACAGACCTATAGAGAGTTGACGTCATCATTTTTTTCCACTCGAGCAGCGAGAGAGTGCGCATGATCACACAAGGTAGATGTAGTGATGTCTAACGGGAGATGTAGTGCAGGTTAACGTCAGGTACGACGATTTTAAGATAAGCTTGCTTTTGTGTTTTCAAGTTTTATTATGTATTCAAAAAGTTTCTTGATAAATAAAGCAGTAAATGACGTCATAGCCTACATGACAAATAATAATCATAAACACGACACTATTAAATTGCGTAATTTTATATGTACAGTTGTAGAGTAAAATCCAATGAGCTCTAAAAGATTTAGACTTTTTATCTGAGGTAAAAAGCCATGCTATAAATGTTAAATGCACAAATAAAGGTTACATTAAAAAACTGACTGACTTTATTAATGTTCTTTTAAAAGACAAATGCAACTACAATTGAAACAAGAAAATAAATAATTTAGTAGGTCTCTATGACGAAATAATATAAAACTACAGCAAGAAAATCAATGGCATTGTCCTAATATGAAAGTGACAGTCTTATCCCGAACACAGTGGTCTTGAGTCACTCCTTTAATAAATAACTGTTTAGCTATAAATAAAAATTCCTTTATACTTAAACAACCACAACATAACAATTTGTTAATAGTATATCACTTAGTGCTTAATCTTTTTAAGATACATAGAGCACTGAGGAAGACATGCTCCAGTGTCCATATGAAATATTCAGAATATCAGTCAATATGGGTTTTTCAATAATCTATTTTAAAACACTTATATTCCATATATTGGGTTGCATCCTCGGGAGCTTATACTATGACCAAATCTCAGTGCATCTGAAGAGCTAACAAGCTCTTTTTTTGTCATTGCTTATTAAATTACACCTCTCTTATTTCCCTGGCTGTTCCTTAACTACAACATTACCTTGTTTATTATGGCTTCCCTTCCTGCTTCTTGCCTCTTCCTTCTCCATATTAAATTAAAGGAAGAAGTTGTGTTTTTTTTAGAGCTGGATAGGAGCTGTTGTTTCACAGGGGATGTCCAAGTCACATGACGCTACAGGGTGAATCACTGGATGCTGTATGAAGATGGTCTCTTTCAGAGGCATTGAACAAAGCAAATGCTTGAGGCTCTTTCATATCATTCACAGTCTGGTGTATAAGTAAGTACTGTAATGTGACACTTTGAATTGTTTTTGTCATTTTCTGTGTTCTTTATGACCAGGAGGATAATGGCTCCCAGACACAGAGGCACCCAGAGCTTCAGCGCATCCAGCCTTTGTACATTCAGGACAGGATAAATCCATGAAGATGACACGTGGGAGCCAGGGGTTTTCCACATATTAAAAAAGGCCACAGAGGAGACAGTGAAAGTCTTTTTCCCAAAATACAAATATTGAACGAAAAAAGTTCAAGGAGAGACTTTATCAGGTTAATGGCCTTTGGTTGTGTTAATGAAGTGCATCAGTCAGTTAGAGGCCATCATGTTTACTTAATTTATAAGTCCTAGATCTGATCAACCATCATGGCTTGTGGACATTGTTTCTCTTAAGTAGCAAATTAACTATAAAAGGGAGTTTAAAACAATGCATATGGAGATGGTCAAGTATTGCTGCTCTTTCAGTGTTGGAATTATGACAATAATGATATATCAAACAATAATGATATTTTCAGCCTTTTTCAGTATGATGATGAGACAATCACAGTGAAAGAACACTTCTATGCTAAACAGCTGGCTGTGTTTGTGCCTGGTTGAGTGCATATTGTGCAATGGCATGCTTTCTCTTACAGTTCACTACTAAATCAACGAGTTGACTTTCAAACTTGTATCACCAGTGAAATAGCAGGGGAGCTGACTGAGGGAGGAATGGAACTTAATGATTTTTGGGAGTGGCTCTATTACAAAAGTCATCTGTTTAGGGCACCAGCACATAAAGTTCATTCATGTTTAAAGCAGATGAGCATCTTGTCTTGCCATCCACCTGACAGCTTCGACAGCTGAGCAGCTGTGTTTACCTCCTTCAGTGGATTTTAATATAGAGCAAAGGAAAAGATCTACCTGCCTTTAAATGGACCAGAACCCCCCTGAGGTTTTTCCAACAGTTGAGTGTTTCCCCATCAGTCACAGTGGGTCTCAAAAGCCTGTTTGTCAAATCCCAGAAGAGCGAGGTGAAGGGGTCTAAAGTTATTGTAATAAATCAAAATGTATTAGCAATGACAGTTTAACATCATACATTGAATGATTTATGGCTGGGACTCCATGTGGCATGACACTTTTGTTAGGTTTATTGGTCAAATCTTTGACAAAACGCAAAACCAGAACTTTTACCACAGTGTGGGGCCTGGGAAATGACTCGCCAACACCAGATGGGACTTGTTTATTCAGGTTTATTAAATTATGATGTATTTAGTAATAGCCTGTAATCTTTTCTAGCCTATATAAGGCAAATATACTATTTCCACTCTTCAGACAGCACTGTTTGCTCATTGTTTGTTTTACATAAAAGCAATAGTTCACCCCCCAAAAAATTACACCAACAGCCCAATTAAGATTTAGCCAGTTTGTTTCTTCATTATAACAAACTTGGAGAAAATTTGCATCATATTACTTGTTCACAAGTGGATCGTTTGCAGTGAATGGGTGCCATCAGAATGAGTTTAAAGAGAGTTCTCTACAATAATGATTCTAAATATGTTGTTGGATTTTATTGTGAAAGGACAACAGGGGACTTTTTGTGCAATACCGTTTTTTACGTGCCTTACTGCAGTTTTTGCTGCAGTTTCAAAGAGAAAAGTCAACTGAGTGGCGCTGAAACACAGGAACAATATGTGAACCCTGGCACATTTCTAAGGGTGATGTATGTATTGCGGCAGTTCAGAATTGAAATATCCGTGGACTGTTGCTAAAAAATTTTTTTACTCTTTATTTTACTTGAACTGTTTTATCAAACCGTAGTTACACAGGATTCGAACCAGAGCTCTTCACCTTGTTCGGAAGCACAAGGAGTTCAGAGACTGTCAAGTACATCTCTGTACTCTGTGAGCTACTGAACAAACCTACAATCTATAAAAAACCCACAGATATGAAGCTGGATATGTGTGATGCTAACATTCAGAAGCATCAGTTTTCAAATCTCCCAGCATATTAATATATTTTGAAGTAATAAACATGATATTCTTCAAGTAATTGTGGTAAAATTATCAAAAATCTGTAAATTTGTGTGAAAAGGAATAGGAAGACACATCTGTGTGGCAGAAGACCTGAGAGATCTCACTGCAGAACCAAAGCCAGTATTTCACAGCACTGTGAACAGGTGTTTCCACAGAGCATATTCTGAACCAGAAACAAGTTTTGTACTTATAAATGCTAATTAGGAGTCTTGATATTGTGCTAACCATGTGACAAGCCACTATTTATTCCAACCTGACATGATAATTTACCTACTTACTTAATATAAGTTGCTAAACTTTCATTAACAAATGGAAATTGCTTCTGAAATGGCTTTCCTTTTCAGCTGAAGTTAAGCCCTCATTATGTCACGTCTGTGCTTGTGTGAGTTTGCTGTTTCTGTGTTCCTGACTTCATGTTGATTTTGTTTGTTCTTTACAGTAAACAGCTTACAAATTGATCTTTACCTCAACCGTATTTACCACTTCTCTCCCAGCAACAGCATAAAATCATATAGACAGATACTGGACATACCTTTTGATTAAACACATATTACAAAACCTGATTATGATATTTTCTAGTGCAGTTTGTCTGAATTTATCTGACTTTAATAGATGAGTAAATGATGCCAGAATTTCATTTTTGGGTGAACTATTCTATTAAATCTTACTTAACGTGAAGAGATCTGAAAAGCAGCTATAGACTACTGAGAGATACGCAGTACTGTTTTATGGAGTGAGTCTCTTTGCCAAAAACAACAAGATAATGGAGTGGAATACTGTCCTGTGAACTAAGTTCACATACTCAGTGACCACTCACATGTGTAGCAAAGAGTCGTGACTTCCCTCCAGCTCTCTTTAACACACACACACACACACACACACACTCTTCATAAACATAATAGTTTTTTATACTGTACAAACTGTACTTTCCTTACCCTTAACCCCTCACACAAAACTTTCTGCATTTTTAGATCTTCAAATAAAAAAAAAAGCAAAGAAAAGAAAACACATTCTGTATGATTATAAACCTTTTTCCACATGGAGATCACAAATGTCTGCTCAATGGGAAAAAACTTACTAGTACATCCTTGTGAGGACATTTGGTCCTCATGACAGGGAATACCAGGTACACACACACTTGGCATCATGAATTGCATGATGTGATCATATGGAAGCCTATTTCTACCACAGAAGAAAAAAAAAGAAGATTACAGCTCAGGACAGTCTTTCTTTATGTTGTTGACAGAGTTTATTGTTCATGGTTTTCTCCACACTATCTGTGGCCACTGTGTCCATGTTAAAATGTGCTAATTAAAGAGCTGCTCTTCATTATGTCACAGTGCCTCTGGGGAGCAGCAGGAGTCAAATACAGCCTCACACGCAATAAACAACATAGATGTGTGATGTGTGTATGGAAATGAACTTTTTGCCTCAGTGTATTTGTTATCGTATCTAACCCCATCTCACCCACTTAAGCCTCAAAATCAAATCAAATTTTATTTGTCACATTCACATACATACAACATGGAGTGAAATGTATTGCGCCGAAAAAGAAAAACAATAAGAAAACACTTAGATGAACCGCAAAATAGAATTAGAATAAAAAAATAAGTACAGTACATATATATAAATATACTATAAAAAATAAACTAGCAATGAAATAAAAGAAAAGAAAAAGTAGAAATAGAATATAAATATAAATAAAATAGAAGTAGAAAATACAGCTTAAAGAAAGTTTAAAGATTTATTTTTTTATTATTATTATTATTTTTAATTGGTTCGCTCCAGTAATTATAAATTGGTGTATATTCAGGAAAAGCTCATTGATTTTTGGAATCGACAGAAAAGACTACTTATGCATGAATTTGACATATTACCCAATACAAATGATAAACTCAGATTGACTAGTCTCTTTTTATAGATTGATATAGTGGATTTTATTATCACTGCATGACATAAAATCATGTAAATATGATACTGTAGATACTGTAAATATGTAAATAACATGTATTTTAAATTTTAAACCTACAACTGTTAAGATTTAAGAAATTTAAACTAAAAAGTAAATTAAAAAAGAAAATTATTATTAAGTTAAATATTATTCAAATTATCATAATGCTTTTTGATAAATTACATTGGATCTCTCCCTCCTTGCAATACAGTCATACAACTAAATGTCATTTTTATTTGTGTTTCATCTTTCCAATAGGTTTTTCAATTATAATTGTAATCTTATACCTGTTTACTGTATAATGGTATTGTAATGGTAATAAGCTTTCTTGAACGATGCAGCTGTAAATATATGTCTACTAAAATATTTCTATATTGTGATATTGGATAGAAAAATAAATATATTTATTAAATGCACTTATTAAATACTTTTGCCCCCCTCACTTTTCTTCCTTTTTTATTTATTTATTTATTTATTTATTTATTTATGTGTCGGCTTCAGGACGATGTTATCTTCATATATTTTTTTCCACACATAGAATAAATAAAAATATGTATGTCTTTATATTTTATGTAGATTCTCTAGTAAGGGCTTTCATTGGTCCCTGATATTACATTTTCGAAAAACCCTGAACTAAATCAGCAATTTCTCAAATCTCTCACAATGCCCTTTGTCTTGCTTACATGCAGTTAATATGGCTTTAGCAAATACCTGCTGGTAATCGGATTTACAGTTTTCCCTTCTGGGTTCATTTTTGTTTTGCCAATGTCCACAGCAAGAGTTCAAACTGGACACCACAGTCTCGCTGAACGTGGCATTTCACGTGTTTCAGCCACACCTCGTATTCTGGAAAAAGCATGGACACATACTTAACATACCGTTCCACATGTTATATTTCTCCCTGCGCCATGCACTTAGTGTTCGGGAACGTTTTAGTCTTGAGCAATAGCTTGTGTGAGAGGTCACTGATAAGAGGGGTGGTGGGAGACGGAGAGAGACCTTTCCACCTCTGCCGGGCTGTGTTATCACTCACACACCAATGAGGAGGACCCTCAAGTGTGTGTGAATGGATGATCTGCATCCTGTCAGTTCTCATGGTTAACTGTGAATAGTGGACTCGTTTCTCATGTATTGAACAACTCTCTCCATATTTATGATCCCTTGGACAATTATTAGATTAAACGAACAAACAAACAAACAGTAAAACCTGTACATTTTTGTTAAACCTGGTCATATACATGGTCAAAATACAGTAAGATGTCAAATTTGTGGTCATTCACTGTATTAAAAAAATATTTTAAAATATTTAAAAAATATTTAAATATTTATATTAAAAATATATATAAAAATAGTTTTCTGTACATGAATGCATTAATGGCAGGCTAATACACACAATATAGTGTTATAAGATACGGTATGCTTTTATTAAAATAGTAAAAAAACTGTTAGTGCTCTATCAAAATCTGTAAAAAAAATTATAAAGCATGATAATTTCTTTTTTTTTAATCATTCAATTTACGTATGCGTTGTTTAAAGTAAAGGACAATACATGCAATACAATACATTTTATATTAAAAACAATAATTAATTACATTTCTGAGCAAAGGGACATTCTCAAAAGTCCCACTATGATGAATGGCATTTGGTTATATTTGATTAAATATAAATATTTATTTAATGTGCTTTTGTTCCATTGCACTGTGTTGTTTTGTGAATATTTATTATATTGTTTAAGTGTTATGTATTTTAATTCAGCCTGGGTAGGTTGATATAACATTATTGTTAATTTAAAAACATTCTGTAAAATTAATATTTATTTACATATACATATTATTTTAAACATTTGTTATTATTAGCATTTTTATAATATACTACTAATTATCCACTACTTACTACTAAAAATGAAAGAGGAGTTAATGAGTTAAGATTCCACTTTATGTATAATATATCTTTGCTTTGACCATGATGTAGATCCAAATGGCACTAACAAAGAGTTTCTGCAGGGTTTAATACTCTGCCCTGCATGCTTTTGTCAATGGTTCTTTACATGAAGGGCTGGGGGCTTCACAGCATGATTTTATGATTACAGACCAGCAGACCGTTTAATGGTTTTCAGCCCAGGGCCCTTTCCATGATTGAGGTGGGGCTGATTGTTGATGGCTCTAATGTGAATCTCTACGAGACAGAGAGATCAATGGGAAGAGAGGCGCACAACAAAGGCACTGCTCTGTTCACCAGCTGCTAATCGCCCAGCCTTGGTCTTTCCTGGGAAGCTGATGTTTCCAGGCGGTCCATGACCTGGAATGCTCACATATGCAGTTCAAGCACTGCGGATGAGTTAAAAAACCTATTGTGGGCCATCCTACTTTAAGTCATCATTATTTTTTTTCAGCATGTTTAGTGAAAAATAAATCCAAGATTGTGAACAAGTACAGAGAACTGTAAAACATAAATAAGCATTCAATACTGATTCAATAAAAACAGTCTATTTAATCATAAATTCAATATTTTCACCAAATGTTGGCAGGTGTGTGCATGCTGTGTATTTAGTATACACTCATATATCCTCAAAATATCATTTTCTTAACATGATAGATTCTATTGAAATTAATTGTTACCCTTCCATGTGGAGCAATATTGCCCGTCCCATATAGATCACTTCGGATGTTATAAATTTAATATTAATTTCTATATAGATTTTTATTTCAAATAAATGTCATTTTTTCTTTTGAGTTGTTCTCTTGTGCTTTCTATTCATCAAAGACTTCTGGAAAAATTAGCTTTGCCGCCACAGATATAAATAAATTACTTTAATAACTTTAATAATCATAAAACATTTTAACACAGAAATAATAATAGTAATTATTATATTTCACCATATATACAGTATTTTTTAATGCATGCAACGTAAAATACATCAAATAAATGAACTCTTGGTGAGCATAAGAGACTTATGAAGAATAAAAAACTTACTGACCACAAATATCCGAGTGGCAAATACATTTTTTGTTCAATATTAGTTGTCCTTTTACACATTTTTGTTACAACTGATGCTCACCTGGATCGCTTCCAGATCTGTTCAATCTTAAACCACCCTTAACATATGAGGGGGCCAGTCAAGATCTGAGGCTTATGAAGATGTGGGCCATCTGGAGAGATGGGAAGCACATTCACTGTCTCCCTGCAGCTGTCGCTCTGTCCCTCACTGGACATCCATTCATTTATCTGTGTCTCTGCACTGACCACTATATTCAGCTATGAGTATGGCAGGATTTGGTTACACCCAGCATATGGTTATTTTTATTTGAATCAAGCACAGATGCTTAATTGCTGGACTTAATTTGAATAAATTGAATGTGTAGATAACATAACACGTGCCAGAACGAAGCAGAAGGCTGGATTATAAAGGAATTAAAGCTTTTACATTAAATTAAACTAAACAGCAAGCAGGTTTCTAGCACACTCTCTGTCTTTCCATTAAGGAAAGCACATTTCCTCCCAATGCCCACGTGCAGGATCTGGACTTCCACACCTTCCACTGGAATGCATTTGTGTTTATTTTTACAAAAAAAAAATCACCTAAGCAGATGCTCATCTAACTTATTTAGAAAGACAAAATTACATATTGGTCATACGCTATTCACAGTTTCCCAGAATATCTAAAGTTTACTCAAAAATAAAAATTCTGTCAGCGTTTACTTACTGTGCTGTTCATTTTTTCCATAGAAAATAGTGCGCGTTTGGGTGCCATGGCAAAAAAAATAAATCAGAAAAAAAAGAATAATCATATTATAAATCATAAATCAAGCAGACTTTGCTGGTGTCTCAGGGCGGAATTGAAAAGTTAGTTGCATGATGCTGCACTCTTCTGGTCATAATGAGTACTGTATGAACTGGAACGTACTTAGCCCTATCTAATATAGACTATATGGCAGGGGTCACCAAGTTCAGTCCTGGAGGGCGGTGTCTTGCAAAATTTAGCTCCACCCCTAATCAAACACACCTGAAGCAGCGGTCAAGGTCTTGCCAGGTATACTTGAAACCTCCAGGCAGATGTGCAAATTGGAGCTAAACTGGAGCTAAATTCATCCGTTCGTATTTATCTAAACTTTTAGACTGTTAGTATATATTTATTAGTTAATAAAAAATAATTTCATTTTAAAAAGCTGGTAAGAATCACAGCTCACACAGAGCAGAAGTCAAAACACAGAACATCATCAGAGCTTCATCTTGAGCTAAATAAATAGTGTTAAAAGCTGCTTCCTAGTGACTAAAGTTACTTTACTGTATATGATGATCTCTTATAAGAAAACGTTTAAAAACGCTCGACGTATCTTTCTTCAACCACTAAGAGGCGCCATTTATCAGCTGCTGTTGCAATTCGATCATACACTGCTCAAAAAAATAAAGGGAACGCTAAAATAACACATCCTAGATCTGAATGAGTGAAATATTCTTGTTAAATACTGTTCTTTACATAGCTGAATGTGCTGACAACAACAAAATCACACAAAAATGATCAACGGAAATCAAATTTATTAAGCCATAAAGGTCTGGATTTGAAGTCACACTCAAAATTGAAGTGGAAACACACTACAGGCTGATCCAACTTTGATGTAATGTCCTTAAAACAAAATAAGACTCAGTAGTGTGTGTGTGGCCTCCACGTGGCTGTATGACCTCCCTTACAACGCCTGGGCATGCTCCTGATGAGGTGGAGGATGGTCTCCTGAGGGATCTCCTCCCAGACCTGGACTAAAGCACCAGCCATCTCCTGGTGCAACGTGATGTTGGTGGATGGAGCGAAACAAGATGTCCCAGATGTACCCAGTTGGATTTAGGTCTTGGGAACAGGCGGGCCAGTTCATAGCATCAATGCCTTTGAATAGCAGGAACTGCCGACACACTCCAGCCCCTTGAGGTGAAGCATTGTCTTGCACTAGGAGGAACCCAAGGCCAACCGCACCGGCATATGGTCTCACAAGGGGTCTGAGGATCTCAACTCGATACCTAATGGTAGTCAGGCTACCTCTGGCAAGCCCTTGTAGGGCTGTGTGGCCCGCCGTAGAAATGCCACCCCACACCATTACTGACCCACTGTCAAACCGGTCATGCTGGAGGATGTTGCAGGCAGAAGAACGTTCTCCACGGCATCTCCAGACTCGGTCACGTCCGTCACATGTGCTCAGTGTGAACCTGCTTTCATCTGTGAAGAGCACAGGGAACCAGTGGGAAATTTACAAATCCTGGTGTTCCCTGCCAAACGTCCTGTACGGTATTGGGCTGTAAGCACAACCACCACCTGTGGATGTCGTGCCCTCATACCACTCGCATGGAGTCTGTTTCTGACCGTTTGAGCAGACCGTATTTAAAAGTTACTAAAAAGTGGCCAGAAAGCACAGGAACTGAGAGGTGTCTGTGGTCACCACCTGCAGAACCACTCCTTTATTGGGGGTGTCTTGCTAATTGCCTATAATTACCACCTATTGTCTATTCCAGTCACACAACAGGATGTGAAACTGATTGTAAATCAGTGTTGCTTCCTAAGCGGGCAGTGGTTTCACAGAAGTGTGATTGACATGGAGTTTCATTTTGTTTAAGTTTTCCCTTTAATATTTTTGAGCAGTGTAGTTTATCTCACACACACACGTACATAGACAAACAACCGGTACATGGTTTCTTACAATACTGAAATATCTACATTTTCAAATTCCACTCCACACATCAAAAAAAAAAAAGCCATAAATAATTAAAAGTGAATCAACAATTACATTTTCCCTCTGCAAGTGAACATTTTGTATTTCTCATGCGGCAAAGTGTGGACAAAGCAGAGCGCCACACACACAAGTGCAACCATGTATGCGCACTCACTCCGTCCAATTGCAGCCCATTCGAGGGGAACCACAGGCTTAAACACTTGCATTTTAATGACACCCGACAGACCTCGTTGACATTACGTCTGAGACAGAATGGATTAGTACTGAAGGACAGAAATCTAACTGCACAACCTCCACTGTCAAGCACAACATGCTCAAGTGTTTACAAGTGTCCGGATGTCTCAACAGGGTCAGCATAATGAGACAGGAGTGTAGCCACACACAATAAAGATGACAGATTGCAGATGTTAAATTGGTTATCTAAACAATTACCTTAAATTGAAATGACCATGGTCTCTCTGCGCATAATTAATACTCTCAGAGATGCGTTTGTATGCAGAATGAAAATGATCTGGCTGCGTATCTAACATCACTGCGCACTGCTGTCGGTGGGCAGAGCCGCTGATACCCCCACTCATAACCGATCAATGTTTTGTTGCATTTAAACATGCATTTGAATAGATAAACGGAAAAATTAGACATGCAATTTATAATGTTGATCTACTGTATGCAATAATATAACTAATACCCAATTATGTCTACAGGCAGAATCATAGCACACCTGAGACCCTGACCAGGTAATGTTTGTTGCTTTCTCTCTTTCTCTCTGTATACCTCCCAACCTCTCAAATGCATTATCTACTTAGATGATCTTTATCCGTTTGAGCGTGCAACTCGTATTAATTGTTTAAAGGTGAGTTTTCTCTCTTTGGCCAATAAAAAATGCATCCTCTTCAGATCGATTGTTGTTGCTAGGAGACAGAAGCATCCTGAGGCGAGGCAGCATCCCAAACGCCAGACGTGTGTGTTTTCTACTACAGCAACGGCACTATTTCTCTCTCCCTCTCCCTCTATCTCTTGCTCGCTCACTCGCTCTCTGATGAGTGAGGGCAGTATTGTCAGCCTCTCTGCTGCGCTCCCCGCGTGCGGACCCACACAAACGGAGTTAAGGAACAGTTTGAAATACGCCAAAGAAGAGGAAAAATGCAGGATTGCAGACAAAAGGAATATTTAACAAAGGTAATGCATTTTTGGTTCACGCAGAATACTTAATAAGCTTTGCTGCTGTTTTATAACACTGGTGAAATGCAATGGGAACGAATGAAAAAGAGAAATGATGCTGTAGATAAGCCAAAGTGCAGAGTTGGCATCATAAATCAGGGCTGGTGTGACATTGTTCATATACGAGTATGGTAATGCATAAAAATGTTCTATTCGCAAACCTTTTCAACATGTACTGTATATGGGGTATCAGATGTTTTTAAAAACACACGAGAAAACTTTGCATGCTTCTAAACGCATCTTGTCACTAAGAGATGCATCTTCGTTTTTAAAGATGCAACGTGTAAAAGTCTTTGAATTTTGAAGTGAATCAAATCTCACTGGGTAAAATGTTTTTAGAAATCTTATGCATTTATCTTATCCATAAAATGTTCAGTCTGTTTTGTGTGAATAGATCAAGGAAACACAAGACAACACAGTGCTTCAAAACTCATTGCTCTTGGAAAAAAATGCCCAGAAGTTTTGTATGACCTCTGGGTCTTGCATTTATCTTGAAATCTGAAAAAAGTGGTAGTGTTGCCTAGTGGTTAAAGATCTGTGGCTAGGTAAACCCATTTTATTATAAGGGTTTTCTTAGCTTAAGACTTTGTTGCTGCTGGTGTTGCAGCTTTGAACATGAATCATTCTGTCCTTGATCAAGACACATCATCTCTGATATCTCCAGGAGGACTGCTCTTATTCTCATACATTTAAGTCACTTTGCATAATAAACATCAAATAATAGACTCACTTGTAATTAGTCTCGTTTTGCATCCTTACAGTCAGTTTCAGCAGCTGTGCTTTAGACTTCACCTGGATCTGTAAGATAACCAGTGAAAAGACGAGGATGATTCATAATTTATTGCGTCGGGGGTTTGCGCTGAATTTTAATATCTCTGTTGCGTTGGGTTGGAGCAATAAATGTTATAGTGAGATGTGAGGTTGTAAAGCCTGATGATGTTCTGATATTCTGCATGCAACAGAGGTGTGGCTTTAACTCGATCGGAATGATAATTAGCACAAGTAGTTAAGCTGGAGAACACTACAGAATAGAGTACACACATGTCAAAGGACTTTCACTTTAACTTAGCCACTGATAAAGGCAAAGAATGCCTGTGTCGTCCAGGGTTGCACTGGAGAGTGTGCAAAATTAAAGGTCTACAAATGTAATGATGCACACTTGTTTTGCATATATAGAAGATTAAATGTTTATGTGTGTGCGTGCATGCGCATATATGTATATGTATGCATGTATAATAAAAACTACTAACATGTGCATTTATATATTTTTATACTTATAGATAAACAAATACAGTTAGAAAACATCATAAATATATATTAAGCCCCCTTTTTTTTCAAAGAAAATACATTTGCTTTTTTTATGTTTTTTTTTTTGTATTTCTATAGTATTCTCCTAGATACAAACATACAAACCACACATTAAATGTATGGAATATATATAAAATTATGAAAGTGTTAAATATTTTTTATATTTTTTAAATACATATAACTATACTTAATTATTTTGTAATATATATATATATATATATATATACACACACACACACACACACACATATATATATATATATATATATATATATATATATATATTTGTGTTTGTGATTACAGCTTTTCACAGTCTCCAAGGAGTTTGCAACATAATATTTGCAACATATTTTGTTTCAAAATGCTGGCTGAAAATCTGTGGATTGTGTGTGAATGTGGGTGCGCTAAAGAAATCATTGTTATTGGACTGTAGGAGTTGGCCTTGAATATGCCAGACCACCCTGTTGAAATGCCTGAGAGTGTGTTGTTTTTAAAGCTCACAGTGTATGCGTTCTATGCCCATGCATGTGTGCATGAAATTTACCGCTTCTAATAAAACTGCACATGTCCATGCACACAATAGCGTTTGCTAATTAGCATGCGTCAAAGTTGTTATTCAAACTGTCTGCTGGGATTTGCAAGATTTCATGCATGTGTGCACAAGCGTGCCTCTCTCCATCGGCATGCATGTTTGTGCAATGGGCCGTTTTGTACACATGTGTGCTTGTGTGGGAGTTTGAATTAGTAAGATGCAGAATGGCCTTGTATAAGCCCGGACGGCTCTACATTTACTGAATATGATGCAGTAAAGTGCTGTGCAGTAATAATTAGCCTTTCAACAGTGTGGTCCGCTCAGCGCATGTAAATAAGTCCTTCCACAGCCCAGCGAGCTATAACTAGACTTGCACATATGCTGGCTATCCGTCAGTCCGATGAGTGTTAAATGAGAATGAGATCTCACTCTATTACAAACACATTAGAAATCACTTCTTGACAATTTACGCAGAATAAACGTAAAGCAGCAATGGATTTTTTTGGCATTCTGGACTTTGTCACCATACTCGGGTATTTTCAAAAAACCAAAAACATGCAACAAACAGCATTACAAGTCCAGCCCAAAAACGGCAGGCATGTAAACCACTGTGAACACGGCTGAAGTATTTGTGAGCTCAGTGATGCGAATGCTGTTTATCTCCATAAGCGTTAAAGGATCCTGAGTGCTTATATTTTTCTTCCTCCTACGCATGTGTTCTCTCTACGCTTAGGAAGTCTACCTTTGTTAGACTGCGTTTTTCCCTGCAACGAAGCCCATGGGTGCAGAGCTCTGTTAGAAATTCTGCTTCAGTAAGAGACTCCAAGGCCCCATCAAGCTTCCAAAAGCCTTGCCTTCATATTCATTAATATGGAAAGAGTATATGGAGCTGAACACTAAAGATGCCTTCAATGCGCTGTAATATCCTTACACACGCAGCACAGGTATGCATATGCATGCAAACACGCACTTTGCAAAGTGTTCCCCTCTTCGCTTAAATTTGCATTGAACGACACCAAGAGTAAAAGAGTAGCGTTAGATCATAATGAGAAGAATGAGCATGTCAAATGCATCACGCGGTCGCTGCCAGAGTGTGCCGTTCCCGCTAAAAGTGATTTTATAAAGTAGGCTAGCCTCTTCAGACTCCTTCAAAACAGCAATTCTGTTGCATAAGTCATACATCAAATCAATAAAGAGATGTTTGAGTCTGATGTTTTGTCTGTCTGTGTGCATGCAGAGAGAAGGAGAAAGTGATATGCAGAGATTTCAGCAGTCTGGCAGTCCCACTCGCTGCCAAGTAAATCCATTTCTGAGCAAAAAGAACAGCTTTGTAGTTTTTTTTTGCTGTTTTGGAGGAGCAGCGTTGTTGCAGCAGAGCACTTCTACACTCTACAGAGCCCTACAATCTCACATTTACAAAGCAAACTGAATCTCAAACCAGATGCTAACACATTATTATGATAAAAATATACAAGTACAGAATGCGCTAACATGATTTTGCCAAGTGCAAGATGTCGGGTTGACCCTGGGACAACATTGTGATTAACCAATAATATTTGAAGAAACAGTTTGCAGTTTTTGTGGCAAGTTCAGGCTTACAGTTAGTGTTTGGTGCTTGTACAGTACATCAGTGTCAGTCATCTATCATTAAATAAGATTTTAGGCATTACCAACCTGATCTCACGGCAATTCGTACATATTTTACGAGGTGGCTAATTCGTACGAATTTGTACGACCTCACTCGT
>JAUCMT010000088.1:13791451-13805580 GCA_032357475.1 Enteromius thamalakanensis
TTAAACAAGTGTAATTTAATCACAACAAACAACGTTTTTTTTCCTGAGGTGCTTACACTTAAAATGAGCCGCGTCTCCACTTTCCGTCATTTTTTAAATATGACGCCTGCTCTCCCGGAGCCTTATGGGATAGGAAAGTGTCCATGGTATGCTTAATACAGAATCCGGGCGGAAGCAGTAGGTCATCCACTGAATTTCGAATGCTATGAATTCGGACATACTACTCGCCTTGCATGCTGTTTTTTACATACTATATAGTACGGAAGTAAGCGAAAAGTTTGGACCTCAGCCCTCGCACCCCACCACTCTGCAAATTTTGCATGCCTCTCTGTTAGTACACCTGATTCTGATAATCAGCTCATCAGAAGAGAGCTCCCTGCATGAACTGTGTTCTAATTGACATGGTCCCTACACTGTGTTCATTGCTCCCTTCTTCCTGAGCAGTGGAAATCCGTTCACTTCGGAACATTAATGCACGGATTTGCCCTGTAAATAAGTTAATATGATTATAAATAGATGCACTTTGAATGGAACATATAAGTTCGCTTCGAACTGGAATCATGGTGGCTGTTGCATGCGCTTTGACCTAGGCTTTAGCTTCAGCTTCTTATGCATAATATGTTGTGGATATACCCCTCGAATGCATACTGCACTCTCGCAGATAAAAAAATGACTAATTATTTCCTTGGGAATGTCAAACAGCCGTGCCATGCGAAAAGCTTGACAGGCGTGGCAACAGTAACTAAGGAGGGTGTGGCTTAGCGAAGGGTCAATTAATTTAACATTTTAAAATATTTTACGCCAGTTTTATGATACAGTTCGAATATGCAGCCAAATGTACTGCATATTCGTAACAAATTGCTATAGGCTGCTTTTAAACACTCCCTCACATATATATGTTGTCATGTGCTCTGGCATGGCCCGCATGTGATTGCGTTTTTACTAAACATCAATGCACCCTGTGTGCAAAATGAACACTGAGTCGCAATGAATCCTCTCTGTGACCCCTGGCCATTCCCCAGGAACAGATGTTCATGGTTTTCATATCTTTCCATGTCTGTCTTCATGATATCTCTTTATATATGTGTCAGTCTACTGTGTTGCACCCTCTTCTGGAGCTCATACCCCAGCTTGCCAGAAGAAGAAGCAGGAGAATGAAATTAAATGTATGTATCCTGCATGCTTACCTGCATTCAGTCTGCGTTAGTGCTGAGATCCACTAAAATAACTGCTAAAGCCATATTTAGTGTGGGTAAGTGACTAAATACTGTATGTCCAGGGTTGGTATTCAGAAGTTAAGTTTAGGACATTTAGCAGTACAAAAAATTATTCATATTTTTTCACCTTAATGCATAGTGCATACTTTTTTTATTTAAGAATTACAATCATGATGTTTTAAGAGTTCTTCCATGGTCTTGGAAATAAAGTCTATTGCCATTTTATAGTACAGCACTTGTACATGTATGTAGCTTTGTGTTTTTAGAGCCCCCTACATTTATGCAAGTGGAATTCACCCTTGTGTTGCTGTCCTGAATACAGTACTGAGATAGGTTGGTTCCTGCCATCAAACTTAAAGGATCACTCCACTTTTTTTTTTTTGGTTTGTCAGCATTTCGCAAAAAAAGTTTCGTTTTTTTTAAATGTGAAAATGCAGAAATTTAAACCTTATCCAACTTGTTTTCTTTTCTTTTTTTATGATAGACAAAAGTTTTGGAGGCAGTGTGTAAATGTAAGATCGTATTTATTTTTTAACTAGCAAAAACTCTTTAAGGCCCTTGCACTTTGACCAACACAGTCTCACGACCAATTCGTACGAAATGGCAAATTGGTGCTAGTTCACTCACCTCACTCAATACGATTTGTCTAAACCCTAGTGACAGGTAGGTTTAGGGGCGGGGTTATGTGTAGGTCATTCGTACAAATTCATACGAATTGGCAACTCGCAAAATCGCAAAAAATTGCACTGTACAAATTTGTACGAATTAGCCCCCTCATAAAATATGTACGAATTGCTGTGAAAGCGGGCTTGATTGAAACAACTTGAAGTCATATTTATTTTTCACCATGTGACAATTTCTGACAGAAATTTCCAACTGGGTGTGCGATGACCTTTACTCTGAACAGAGCTTGTTTAAAAAACAATCTTATGCTATTTTAAAAACCAATGTGCCACCAGTATTACTTTAAAAACCGATAGCCTATTTAAAGGTTTAAAAATGTACATACAGTTGCTGTGGTAATTGCATGAATAGTTGACCAAAAACAGCTTTAATTTAGAGGGATGTTCATGGAGAGTGACTGAAGAGTATGTGTTCCTCTCAATCCTCTGTGCTGCTGAAATGTGTGATGAAATGCCATATGCTGTTTGATAATATCTCATCATAACTTAGCTCTAGGGCTTCTTTTCTGACAGTCAGTAATTGTTGATTTAATTAAGTGTTAAGTGTTAATTATTAAAGTACTAAGTGTTAATTATTATTAAAACAGACAGTGTGTGTACACCACTACCAGACAACCAATCTCTCTTTTTCTGGTTGATGCTGGAAATAAGGTGTTTTCACTAATAATTATTCATTTTTGAATTACATATGGTTCCATTCAAACCTTCAAGGTTCATAAGATTTGTGTGTGTGTGTTTGAAAGAATTTTCTTATTTCCACCAAGGCTTCATTTACTGAATTAAAACTAAATCAAATCAGCAATATTTATATCAACAATTTTAAATGCCTTTTTTCTATTTGAATATATTTTAAAATGTAATTTATTCCTATGGTGATGTTTTCCAGTCTAGTGCCACACAATCCTTCAGAAATAAATCTGATTTGTTGCTCGAGAAAAAAATGAAAAAAGTGTTAAAAACTGTTACTGTGATTATTTTTTTTTATTTTTTTATTTTTTTAGACAAACATTTCAAGGGTTTTTGTAACATTATAAATGTCTTGATCAATTGATTACTTCCCCCAAATATTTTTTAATTAATAAAAAAGATATATTAATTAACATACATACAGAGAGAGTGTACTACATTTCGATTAAATGCAATATTTATTCATTTACATTCCCAATGAAAGACTATTTTTAATATACACCTTACATTTTTTAATTGTATTTAAAAGCATTAATTTCTATATTCAATAAGCTGTGCTTGTGCACATACATGGCTGCACGAGGCTGAGAGTCCATGTAATTGTATGTGCAGGATGTGAAATGGCTCAACCTTAGATTAAATGCTCCCCTCCATTTGAGAGGAAAGCTAAAAGTGTTATTGTGCTATAAGGGTAAAAGACAAAACTGCATAAGAGTAAATGACTGCCTCACTCACACACAGGAAATGGTCCTGATGGATTTGGTTGGGTAGATAAAGCTTATCCTAACGACACTGCCGTCATTAAACCTTTGATTCATTGGAAGACCTCTGATGACTGAGTTAGAACAAGATGTGTACACAAAGTTTGGTAGCAACGTCAGAAAGCGTGCTGTGATATATGAAGCACATCTATAATGAGTCGTTCTGTGCACAGGATGAGCTTCAGGGGCCCGGGCGGATCCAGAGCAGAGGATACTTCCTTTATAGAGTAGGTTATAATATAACAGCTGTTTATCGTTCAGCACAACATGGAAATGAGATATTCTTTGCTTTAGTATAAAAGTAATGAGGGGGATAGTTTTACATATTCAGAACAGTTGACAAAAACATACCAATTGTGGTTTTATTTAAGTGTTAATTATGACTTTTGGTTCCTTCCAATACTACATATTAAATTGTTTAATTCATTTCTAAAAATGTATTTATTTTAATATCAGTTATAGTTTTTTTTTAATGCTTAAGATAGGTGGCAATTAATCGTTGCTAATTTCTAACTTCATTTAAAAGTAACAATTATTATTTAATTTCACCTTTATTTTGATATTATTAATAGTTTTATTTATTGTTAAAAACAACACTGATATACCTACAGTATTTCATATTTTAAACATATTGTTTTTTTATTATAAAAATACAAATATATATTTTTATGTAAATTATAAAAATCATTTTTTTTTTTTTGCAGCCACGAAATGGGCGAAGATCTGATGAATATGTGTAAGACAAACAATCTAAAAATCAGGTATTTTATTATTATGGTACACATGAGAAAAATTCCTGGTCTAGGTAAAAATACAGAATATATAAAAAAAATATACTAATATAGGCCTACTGTGCAACAAAGCGTGTGTTTAATGGCATAAAAACATGAATATGTGAACTTAAACCTGTGTATAAACTAGTATCTAAAAAACCTTTTTCAGCAGCACCAGACCCCATCCTGCAGATGTACTGATCCAGAGCCGGTTAACGTCACGTCACTCGTTCCAGAAAACACACCTCTATCGAATTGTGATGTTAAATGTACAGTCAGAATCCAAATAAAAGTATTTTATCTGTCCCAACGTTCCTGTTTGTGTAACTGTGCCGTGTCTTTTGAATTAAAAGCATTCTAAAATATTTCTTTATTGTGGCAGTGTGATTTTGAACTCACTGTACATGTTTCGTGAAATGTTACCAAAGAACAAAGAAATAAAACCCTTTTCCCCCTCTCTTATTTATGGAAAGCACTAATGTGACTCTGGTTCATTCTCTCGTTCTCTAGATGAGACCTTCACTTCCGATCACTGCCTTTTTAATTGGATTTGTCCATCTAAACAGCATGAACTGCATCCTTTTTTGATAAACATCTCTTTATCGGTTTAGTAGAATCTTGCTTATGGTCTATTGTTGTCATAAACACATATAATGTATTTATTAAGCAGTTGAACTGGGTCATGGATCGTGACTGCATTTCCTTTAAGAAACGTGACAGATCACTTCACCATTTCTAGACAGATAGACCTAGAGGGTATGACTCAAAACACATTTGTCCTGTAGTGGGTGTTTTTTAGGGGGCTGGGTGTGAAAAAGGAAGCTTCGGGGTTGTGAAAAAACGTTGAACGCTATCAGTCCGAGGGTATGAGAGGAGTACACAAATGAAACACAAACCAGACCTATTAAGCTTATTTTGATATCATAATTTGGGTTAGAAAAACAAACATCACTGGTTAGTTGTAAAGTGACCCATGGCCCTAGGAACTGATTACTTTCCTCTTCTGATGCTTTTATTTATTTAAAGAAGATATATATTTTTATAATAAAAGCACACTTAGCTTGATTTAGAAAAGTAATATTAAAAGAACCTTTTTTTTCTTTAATTATGATGAAAGCACATTTTTTTTTAAAGTAAACTGTACATAATAGTAGATAATAATTATGTAATAAAAAGCAGCTTAAGCAGCTTAGCACTTTTGGAAAAGTGCACTAACCTATATTTTAATTTGTTAAATACTAAATGCTTAAAGAAATGTTAAGTTGATTACTAATTACTTAAAAAGGGCAATGTGATGTGTGTGCTGTAAATTATCTGTAGTTCTAGACTAAATATGAGCATGCATTTACTCAACTTTCATCACTCTTGGACAAAAATGTCAATATAAAATAATATAAAATAAATAGTAATAAAATGTCAATAACATAAAAATCCATTATGTATTTAATCAAATCAGTGCTTTAATTCAACCACACTAATCCTTTTCTTCATGCATATCTGAAAAGTGTAAGCTCGTTCATTTCACTTTTGGGCATGAACAGGCTTTTACGTTGACTAAAATGTAACTTTTTATTTTAGAACTAGACAAGCAAAACCATGCTAAATGAGAAAAAAAGTAATGCAAAGGTTACAAAGCCCTTGCATTACATGAAAAGAAATTAAATGCAGTTAGTTACATTTTTTAGTGTGTAAAATAATATTGTAATGCATTACTTTTAAAAGTAACTTCCCTTGACACTGCTGCATTTAATATAAATTTAATTAATTTTTACTTAATTGCAATTAACATTCAGTGCACACATACAAATATTCTTTTAAAGCATATTATTTCCTTAATACGTATTATTTATTTTTTTTAAGTATAATAAAATATAGGCCCTATGTCTTTTTTCACAAGGGAAAAATAAAAATTTAATTTCTAAGTAAATATTTTGTACCTCAAAAAGCGAGAATGTGTAAATTGAGTCAAAATATTAATTTAATATGATAATAGCCCCACCATGTGGTTATTTTTTTCACTGTATTATTTTGGCGACTTGACTTCGCTCCACTGGGTGTCATGCAATCCCCACTTATCATAATAACAGCATGAAGCTAACAAATCGTTTTTATGATAAAAAAATATGATAATAATTTCCTACATATTCTCCGTCAAGAAAAATAGAAGTTGTGCAAACTCTTGTTTTCATTGCAAGCCTACTTAAAGGCTTAATAAATTATTGACATTTTAACAGGTCAAATAACTGAAAATATTAGCTTAACATACATATTTTTTTTATTTTACTATTATATAACCCTATCATGTTGAGTTAGATAAACCTGAGACACGTCTGTGCGTGCTTTCTTCCCACTGAAACATTTACATGTTTTTCTACGGAAATTAGTACTATGGACTGAATGCAAATTATGTAAAGGTTTTTAAATAGCCTTCTATAAACAACATGAAATTGCATCGGGCCTTGTTTAAAACAACAAACATTTTTCACACACAGCTGCTGTTAAAAGTCATGCAACAAAGTAATATTAGCTTAACTACAATCGTCGGCAATGAAAACGTCTTTGCTGTGCGCCGCAGCATGTCGCGCACTCGCATCGTCTTTCTATTGGACAACACAAGTGCCAATCAACACGTCAGCGCTGAAATTTTCGCGCGCACTTTGGTAGTTTCAAGATAGGTTGACGCGCGTATTCGACCTAATTGGCGCTCGGCCAAGAGAAAGAGCGACACATGTGGGCCAAAGATTAGGAGCGTTTGTATAACATAAAATTCACACCGATACACAACAATTAAAAGATAGCAGGGTATTGTCTGATTGAAGTTTCGGAAGCGAAACTGAAAAAACTAAACCCACTTATATGCACATAAAGCAACCTATCGGCTATAAATGATATCAGACTCATAAATATCAAGCATTATATATTTTACAGTTAATTCCTGCAAATACCTTTTTTACGTTTCATTTTCGTTTCATTAGCTGCTACTTCGTCCCGTACTCACTTTCGAAGTATATGAATAAATACATAAATAAATAAAATGCTCAGTCAATTCTAATTGTAATTAAAGTTTGCATTTTGTATATTTTATTTTGTAGCTAAATGTGTAATTTTTATTAATTGCTATTACTATTATTATATTATAGTATTAATAATTTATACACTTTATTATTTCTCCAATTGGTACAAATATGTCGTTTAGGCTACCTCTATGTTGCGTTAAATAACTTTAAAAAGAAAAAGTAAAAGAGAGAGAGATATTTTTGAAGTTGAATAACTTGTCTGTTTCTTTTTAATGCATTCTGTTTTATGCAAAAACAAGCAATTTAAACAAAACAACTCTCGAGGATGCTCACATGCAAAGTAGCAACCAGGACTTGCTGCGTGTTGCCAGATTGTGTGGGACTCTGCTCTAGCCACTGCGCATGCGCGTGGGAAGCCTGGGGTAGGCCCTGCTGTTTTTCTGACTCTAGTTCAATCCTACACTGCCGTCTCAACCAAAACAAGGCGCAAGAAAATCCCCCTCCTGGACGGCAGATAACCAAGGTAAGAACGCAAGCGGGCTTGCGTGATTGCGTTATTTTAAGAAAGA
Source organism: Enteromius thamalakanensis (assembly GCA_032357475.1). Taxonomy (NCBI): domain Eukaryota; kingdom Metazoa; phylum Chordata; class Actinopteri; order Cypriniformes; family Cyprinidae; genus Enteromius; species Enteromius thamalakanensis. Next base: position 13,799,159 of record JAUCMT010000088.1, read on the forward strand.
GCAGCGGAACTCCAGTGTCGCATTTGCTACAAGCGTATATATGGTGATTATACGGTGGTGTGTTTTTTAATGCTTGCCTGGGAAGAATCCGAAGGCCCGGTGACCTACATTTGTTCTACCCTAGTGAGGCAAGGGGAGGGTACGATGTTGCGCTGCCAAATGTTCGCAACCGATTTAAAGCCCGGACATCTCTCGTGCATCGCACGATTAAGTCCAAGCAGAAGCTATATCTTTGTGGCTTTGCATTTAAAACTTTGTTACTATATTTATCAGCTATGCACGTCTAGCGATGTTTGTCCTGATGACGCGCGTTTGTCAGTCTGTAAACTCGCGCTTCTTCAGGTCATAAATAAATCTGTTTCGATGAACATATGGATCAAATAAATAGGTTTGAGCGAATGCATGCATGCATATATTCCCATAAACTCGTTTATTTTACTATGCAGACTTAACGTTTCGCCGGGATTGCGACTCCGAGGATGGCTATTAAATCCAATTTAACCTGACCATTTTATCGCAGCTCTGTCAGAGCAACCTGTAGCGAGCTCGGCTGAAAATGTAACATCCCGTCCTTTTACTAACCACCGCGCGCACAGTTAGTTAACAACATCTTGGAGATCGTGTCATTTATAGCAGGTTTGCGCATTGTTCGGATCTATTAAATTATCACGCGAGCGGGGAGTGAAGCGACAAAAAAGAAGATAAAACCGGTAATTAATTGCTCTTGTTCAAACAGGACGCAGTGCTCATTTTTGGCGTGTATGTTTCTGTTAATTCTTTGAGTTCAGCGCGAATAAAACCGTAAAAACCTTTATGTACACCGGCAGCGAGTAAGAGGTGTTTCGGTTTCTCTGTGAAGGTGAATTAGGGTTATGACGTTATGGACGGTGCTGGGCGCGTTTCGTTGTATATTTGGTGTTTCTCGAGTGTCTGTAAGCGAATATGATTGTTGCTTTTATCGCTGGAGCATAAAAGCGCACTGCTAGCCTTGTGGCGCGTGGATAAATGCCTTATGTAGTCTTGGTAGGTTGTGTCTGTATCACAAAGCCGCTGATTTAATAATTTTAAAATAGAAATGAATCCTAAGTTGTCATTTCAGGCAAACACTGTGAGCGCGACGTCACGAAATTAAGCCTTCGCTCTTGAATATTAATGAGGTTATACAAAAATGTATGCAATTGTATTGAAAATGGGTAGTTGAAAAATCAACGTGTCCTACGGTGTGACAGATAAAATAATAATTGTGTTTCCAGTTAATTTATTTACATTAATTTTCTCTTTAAGTGATTCTAAATTAAACCAAAAAAATTACTAGTACATAGAAATGTACCTGAATATATTCATTTAGGTGCTTTAAAAAAATAAATAAAAAAAAATTCTTACTGGCTTAATACTGTGTATTGTTTTTTTAATCTGAATAATTATGCTGGAATTTAAATAATAGGCTTTTTGAGATTTAATTTGATAACTTCCCATATCTCCTAATGTTGTTCTTGGGATTTTGGGATTATCCATGGCTCAGCTTTCAAAGACAAAATATGACTTTATCAGCATTGTTATCATTTTAAGTTCTAATATTTCCTAACAGAACTTTTGGTAGCACTATACAATAGGAAACACATTCACTATTAACTACTTTTTAAAATAAACTCCTAATTTTCTGCTTATTAATAGTTAGTAAGTTCTATGTTCGCTATGGATTCTAGTTTTAAGTTCGCTATGGATAAGGTTTACCGCCCAACATTTCTTATCAAAATAGCTTGTGTGTGCACATGAATAACACACTGTAAATAAATGAAACCGCCGCATGATCCCCATAAAAGGAATCCTAGAAAACAGATTGTTTTTCACCTTCACAATGTTGATTAACACCAGTCCTTCACTGATGTGGAGAGCGTTTTCCTCACATGAGGTTTTTTGGCAAAGCAGCACAAAAATGTACCTTAGTAACCGTCCATTTCACAAAAATACTACAATGCTAACTGTCAAAGTAAATTATCATTGGATCTTTCAAAGAGTATATATATATATATACACACCAGTGGTGGTTAATACTAAGTATAAAAATTGAGTTCCATCATTGTTATGCTGCTGAGAAAATCATAAACCTGCTTCCTGTGGCTTTTTGAATGGCTTTGTGGTTTATTTGATTTGTTTGTATATCTCCATTGTTAGAACCTTTACATTGTTTGAACAAGTTCAGTCAGCGATTGAGTTGGTCGTGAAGTTGAAGTCTGTGAGGGCATTCAGGGAGAAGTCAACTGCAATGTCACCCCAGCAAAGTCATGCCCATCTGACTTAACAGGTTTGCCCGATATCACTTTTGACAGCGTTTGCAAATCCATCACAACCTACAAGTGTGCAGCTTTGGCTAAAGTGAACTGGGTTTTGTTTTATGCATTAAAAGCAGCGTTAAAAGCAAAACTGTAATATTGCGAAATATTATTTAAATTTAAAATAACTGTTTTCTGTGTCAATATATTTTAAAATGTAATTTATTCCTGTGATACAAAGCGTCATTACTCCAGTCTACAGTGTCACTTTCAGAAATCATTCTAATATGCTGAGGTTTTATTATCAGTGTTGGAAACAGTTGAGCTGCTTTCTAGTTTTTTTTAGGATTCTTTGATCATTAAAATATTGAAAAAGAGAAGCATTTATTTAAAATAGATAAGTGTTCAAAACTACTGTTACGGTAGTTTACTGTTTCACTACTGTTCAAAAGTTTGGGATCAGTACATTTTTATTCTTTCTTCTTTGAAAAAAAAATTAGTACTTTTATTAACAAAGGATTTATTAAATGAACAAAAAAGTCACAGCATAGATTTACATTTTAGAAATTTTTATATTTGGTAAAAAATGTTTTTTACTTTCATTAAATAATCCTGAGAAAAGAAAACAAAAATTACACGTTCCAAAAAATATATTTATCTGCTCAACTGTTTCCAACATTGATAATAAAACATCATCATATTAGAATGATTTCTGAAAGGATCGTGTGACACTGAATACTGGAGTAATAATGCATTGTATCACAGGAATAAATTACATTTTAAAATATATTCACACATATTTGATATTTATTTGTATATTTATTTTAAATTGAAATAATATTTCACAATATTACAGTTTTTTCCTGGATCTTTAATCTAATAAATGAAGCCTTGGTGAGCAGAAGAAACATCTTTAAAAACCATTAAATATCTTCCTGACCCCACATTTTTACACATTTGTGCTGTCAGCATCCAAAATAAAAGTTTTTCGTTAGATAATGTATGTGTTTGCACATTATGCATTATGCAAATCAGTGTTTTTCATAGTGCATTCTAATTCATCTTAAACAGCAGCTGGGTTATTTTGATTAGGTTATAAAATAACAAAAACAACACTGATCACTAGGGGTGTGACGAGACACTTCTCCCACATTTTTTAAAATAAATCCTCAATGGTAAAATATATTGGGATTTATTTTTTTATTTAACAAAAACATACAAAAAAAAAACGTAGGTGCATTTTGTAATCAACTTTTTTAAAATTAGACTATTTTAATGAATTACATGCAGTAAAAATAACATGTGAAAACTGCTAAATATTTTGCCACAAAATGACAGACAAGTAATTAACAATAAATAACAAAAAATTTAAAATAGTATATATTAATAAAAACAAATAATACAAATATTCCTTTAAAAGCAGGGTAAGCGATTTTTTTCAAAAAGGCTTCAGAAAACAGAGCTAAACAAACCTGCCTACAGCAAATGCCATGCCAGCTTAAAGGTCAAAATATACTTCGGCCATCTGCATTACGTCATTTTCGTCATCCTCCACGTGCAGCCAATTTTTTGAGAATTCATGGACTGTCTGTGTATGCGCGAGAAGAATGCTGAAAGAGTGTAAGTTTATTGGTGGCATAGCGCATGTATCGAGCTGGTCCGTCCGCACTAATCCACGATTGAGTATACTTTGAAAGCTGTGTAAATGTGGCCTTAAGTCTGCCTACACTGGACGTGATAAAGCGACCACTGAAAACCATTTGGAATTTGTGTCAGCATGTCATAAATAGAACGCAGCAGCAGTTTCCTGTCTGAGATTTGTTGAGCCACATCATACCACTATCACAAGGATATCGCCAAGTTCTCGCGAGACCAGTCGCATGACATGAGATCTCGTCACACCCCTACTGATCACTAACACAATAAAACACATCTTTCATTTTTAAATATTAAGTTATCTGTTTTTGCAAATAAACACATACATGCAATATGTATCAAATGTATTTCTGATTTTATTTAACAGTGCTTACCAACCACAGTGTTGTATCCATCTGAAAATCCTGTGATGAAATTATGAGCATTGGCTTTCTTGGCAGCAGCCATGACCTCAGCATCTGTGGCACTGGGCTTTCCAAACCTGATGTTCTCCATCACTGAGGTACCAAAAAGAACAGGTTCCTGTAACAACAATGAGAAAACAGAATTATAAGATTGATGATCTATTTCACACATATATAACATAATGAGAAAGCTGATATGTTAGAGTGAATAGAGAGAATAAAATGTACCTGACTAATGAACCCAATAACATGTCCTCTTAACCAGGATGGGTCTAGTGTTCTGATGTCCAGCCCGTCCAGCATAACCACTCCACTGCTGGGGTCATAGAACCGCTCCAATAAGGCAGCCACTGTAGATTTGCCTGAATGAAGAGATAAATAAATTAATAATAATATATTCCCATGTGAGGGTCAGGATCATTTGTATGTTAAGTTTCTGTGCAGTTAAAAAGATAAATTGTCACATGTATACAAAGAACTATAGATAGATAGATAGATAGATAGAACAATAGATAGAATGATAGATAGAATGAATGATAAAACGATAGATAGAACGAACGATGTAATGATAGATACAGTTGTGTTCAAAATTATTCAACCCCCACTGCAATTGAGTGTTTTGGCCAGTTTGACATTGATTTTGATCATTTCAGTCATCTTGTTTACAATTAAATCAAAGAGGCACTTGTAAGTCAGACAAATATAACAACACTAATAATGAAATAACCACAAATGTCTTTTTTTGTGCTCACGTCATTATCAGTTTTATTCAACCCCCAAGTGACATTCATTTTTAGTACTTACTACAACGTCCTTTTCCAGCTATAACAGCTTTTAAACGTGAAGCATAGCTTGACACAAGTGTCTTGCAGCGATCTACGGGTATCTTAGCCCGTTCTTCATGGGCAAAAGCCTCCAGTTCAGTCACATTCACGCTGCAACTGCTTTAAAGGGGGCAACAGCCCCAAAGCATGATTGACCCCCCGCCACGCTTCACAGTAGGAAAGGTGTTCTTTTCTTCATAGGCCTTGTTTTTCCTCCTCCAAACATAGCGTTGATCCATGGATCATTCAGTCCACAGAACACTATCCCAAAACTTTTGTGGTTTGTCCATATGACTTTTGGCATACTGCAGTCGACTCTTCTTATTCTTTGGAGACAGGAAGGGGGTGCGCCTGGGAGTTCTGGCATGGAGGCCTTCATTACACAGTGTGCACCTTATTGTCTGAGCTGAAACTTCAGTACCCGCATCTGACAAATCTTTTTTCATTTCCTCAGCAGTCACACAGGGACTGTAGGATCACGTGACACCTTCCTGTGAAGAGAAATCACCTCTTCTCTTGTCTTCCTGGACCATTCTCTTGACTTTACCATGTTTGTAAACACACCAGTAAAAGTCTAGAAGGAGCGGAGTATCACAGTCATTTTAAATCTGCTTAATTGATGCTTATTATGCTTGATTGCTGCTTGTTGACATCCACAGGTGTTTAAAAGTCTTTAAGCGGAAGTCTTTAAAAGGTTGAATAATTGCGTCAATGAAGACAACATCAAAAAAACATTTAATACTGCATCACAAAAACAACTGATGTCATTTTAGTAGCATTTGGTTCTTTAAAAAGTCCTTGTAAGATTTCATTCTGAACACAATTACAAACGTACACTGAATTCCCTAAATGAACAACGATAGAATGATAGATAGATAGAACAAACGATAGAATGATAGAGCGATACATAGAATAATAGATAGAGTGAATGATAGAACCAACAATAGATAGAACGAATTATACAACGAACGATAGATAAAATGATAGATAGAACGACAGAACGAATGATAGAACGAACAATAGAACAAACAATAGAACGGAGGATAGAATGAATGATAGAACGAACAATAGATTGATAAACAGAAAGATAGATAGAATAGACCGATAGATCGAACGATAGAACCAACGATAGATAGATAAATAGATAGATCGGCAGAAAGATAGATAAAATGATAGAACAAACAATAGAATGAACGATAGATAGAACGATAAATAGAATGAACAATAGAACAAATGATAGAATGAATGAAAGAACGAACAATAGA
>JAUCMT010000088.1:13813331-13823828 GCA_032357475.1 Enteromius thamalakanensis
GGACGAATCGATGCATTGAATCGTCGGCTGCATAATCGATGCATCGATACAAATCGATTAATATTTACACCCCTAGTAAAACTTGGTAGATTTGATCTGTTACGTACTCGCGTAGTCACAATGACCTGACACACTTTAATGTGCTCCTTCTGTTATGAAAGAGTCTTTAATGAATTCTTACCAAACAAAATCTTCACAAAGTTAAATATATTTTATTACTAGAGAGTTCTGCTTCTTTCTTTTATTTTTTACACTTACAAGTGGTGTTATTGTGCTTAAAGGGGTCTCTCGTTTTTAGAAAAGCCTTCATAGCCTCTCACTGAACTGTATGATGATGAGTAAAAGGATTTACCAAAGTAGAAGGTGTTTTTCTCTACCTTGCAATGTTTTCTTAAAGTACTTTATGATTCTGGGGATTTCTCACAACATTGGTCTAAATTGACTAATCTTGCGATTATTTTATTATTAAAATATACCAAGAAGCCAAAATAGAATAAATGACTAATATTAAAATTATTTACTATTTAGTGTAAATTAATTAAAATAAAAACGGTAAACTAAATAAGTAATCTTAAATGGTACAATTGAACTTAGCTAGATTATTATATACAACAGAAAAATGCATACAGTTTTGAGATTTGCTAAATTAACATTAACACTCCCTTGTTCACAGACAAGACTAAAATGTATGTTTGAGCTTGAACTCGATTGATCTTACTCGTATCTTAAAATATATTAGTGCCGTTGTTCTGTGTCAAGATGCACACCTGTAAGCCATTTTTGTGGCTTGATATGTTAATTTAACTATGGCCAAGTTCTGGCTTGAGCGACCATTTTTTGGGATCACAGCCCACCAATATCTCTGATTTGTTGAATGCAGTGTGGAAAATTTGCGCAGTGGTTTCTGGGTATGACAGCGCATTGTTTTATGGCTGAAGTGTTGGCAGTGTTTATATAAACACCTCTCTGCTGTGTTTGGATATTGGAGAACTCATTAGATAGATGTGTTTACTGCTAGCATCTACTGAACCATCTCATCACTTCATTGTCACCCTGACATTTCTGTGTGTGTGTGTGCAGGATTAAAAGTAAGCGTGCAGTAAATGTGTGTGTTAGTATGTTTCTGCTTAAACTGTCTGTGTCAGCTCTCCTGTGTCTCTTAGTAGCGCTTGTCCGTCTTTGACGTGTGTGTGTGTGTGTTAATGACTTTAATTTGATTATAATTAATATATCGTGTGATCTTATTTGGATTGTACAGTATTTGCATGTTGCATCTCTAAACTAATTGGTTTGTGTCTGTGCGATTCCCGTTGTGTGCATCTGAGCCGTGGCTGGTTTTAAATGTCGACCGCAGTTGCTTATGGGCTGATCGTCATGGTAACGGTGTTGCAGTCATCCCCGCTCCCACCCTGTGAGAGCGTTTTACACAGACGGCAATCCCAGCCTGTCTCTGAAGTGCCACTTCTGCTCTGTCACTATCAACACCATTTTCACCGCCACACCTATCAACGGGATTGTGAAAACTCTCCATATGAAAGCTTTCGGTTTAAAGCAAGTCTAAGCTGGTGAAGGTTTCGGAGAATGTGGAGAATCTTGTGATTGGTACCCAGTTTGATTCCAAAACAATCTGAGATGCATTAAACTATATATGCTGTGACTGCAGATGAAAAAGAAGTACGGTGTCCAAGTATAGAGTATAGATGTTGAGGCGCTTTCTCTGAGGTATTATATCTTCATTTAGTCTGTTTGTCCTTGACTGTTGAACCTACTATCTGAAGGCTTCAGCGTATGTTTTTTTGTGCAGTGTGAGCACACCTTTTCCTGGTATGTATACAGCAGCAGATGTGCCCTCTATGCCCTTTTTGCAACTTTGCACAGTTGTGCACGTGAGGCTTATCTATAATGTTTTTCCTGTGTACAGTATGTATATGCTTTAGATCACATTCACTAATAAATAAGTTTTACAGCGACTCCTGATTTGCTGCCTATTGACTTCAAGTAAAGCAGATGCTTTTGAAGGCTGAAGTCTCTGAGAAGTCTTTAATCAGCAGACCTCAGATTCAGTGAAGGACTGACTGGATAAAGTTGATCAGATAGAAAGCTTGGTGCTAGATTACTTCTAGATTTAAAAACTCAATTTAATTCTAAGATGCACAGGTGACCAAAAAATTAAGGAACGTGATCCAATTTACGCTGTGCTTTGAGGACTAATAAACCATTCGGAGTACTAGTACAAGTACTAATTCAGTCAGCATGCTATAATATGGATGCTAATAAGCAAGTTGTTAATAGTGAAAAATGTTTCTGTAATTTAAAGTGTTACCAAATTAATTACGTCAATGTTAAGACATGCAATTAATTAAATAATCTGTAACGTGTTAAAATGATTGAATGCATTTAATGCACAAATATTGAAGTACAATTTCGATTTTTAAACCTTTTTACCCAATTTTGCCTTTCTGTTTGCTGTAAGATCGTTTTAACTGATTAAAATTGGGAAACTGTTCATTTCAATAATATAGTAAACGAATGCAATTAAACAATCAGTCCAAATATAAGCACTAATGTAATGTGCTGATTACATCAGAGATGGTGGAGATAATAGAGGCTTGTATGTATATGTGTGTGTGTGTGTGTGTGTGTGTGTATAATTATAATTTTTTATTTTTTTTAATGTGTGCTTTTTTATGATTAGCCTATAATGACTTTTTATATAATTTAATTGTTTGGTGTCCTTTTGGAGTCTCCAAGTGTCCTTTTTGAAAAGACATCTAAATATCTTAAAATGAGAAAGACACAAGAGAAACTTCAGTATTTTGTTCTGCTGGGTTTCAGGTCATGTGGTGTTCTGGTAACAAAAAGCAGATATTAGTGGAGAAAAAGTACTCAAAAAGTGTCAAACACCTCTTTGTGATGTCAAACCTTTGATAAACTCTTATATTAAAGATATGTCGCAGATAGACACATTATTTACTACTATTTTATTTTACTTTTTTTTTCTTTTCCCTCTTCTAGATATTTTTTTTACTAATTTAAGTAATCTCGGTATGACCAAGTTGCTTCTCAGAGTGTCTTTTAATAGATTTACACATGAATATTTATTAAGAAGTAAAGAAACAACGTCATGCCTTACTTGCCTAACAATTTTTTTTTTTTAAATGGACAACAATTGAAATGATAATTATATCTTAATTGTATAATTTATTCAGAGATTGCCATGCAAGTAGCATTGATGCTGGCATGGCATTAAAAAGTGAATAATTAAATAAATATTTAAAAAAACTTGCAGAAAATATAGTTTTATAAGAATCCCCCCTTCAATCTTTTACTGGATAGTAGTAAATAACAAAAAAAGATGTTTTCATGAACCATGCTTCACCCTATATATATATATTATATTATTTTCATACACTGTACATACATATATTATATAATTATTAAAAGAAGTGAATTTCTCAAATAATTGTTGCTCAAATCTCACACATGTATTTTAGTTTTATTGTTGTTGTTAGTAATAATAATTTCCTGAATGGAGAATGTAGGCTACATGCTTGCAGTTTTGGGTTCAGTGTGTTTTGTGCGAGTGGGCTGTATTGAACTGTTTATAGCCCGAGCAGAGTGCTTCCCCACTTCCAGTAAATGCCTTCTATTTCAGCTCATGTTCCCCAGCCGTTCTCTGAAGAGGTCCAGAGGTGTGACACGTGAATGTGGTTTGTGCTCAGTGAGAAATCCCTTGCATTTCCAGCCTTAAAATGGAGTGAAGTCGTTTCAGGTTGATAAGGAGAGTTACGACTAACAAACAGAGCCTTGCTGACGATGTAACCCATGTTATCTATACATTTACTACACCTATAGATAACATGCAAATCCCTAGAAAACGGCAGATACATGTTTCCAGGGAAAGTGGCGTTGACGTGGAGTGTATAAAGGGGGAAAAGGAGAACTCTGCTATAAGTGGAAACCCAGTCTTCATGCCTTAGCATGGGAATCACTGGCCTTAAGGGATTCCTTCTCATTTTCATTAGTCTCTTTTTTTCTTTTTTTAAGCTGCGGGCATCTTTTTGTGAGAATGAGTATGTATGTGTGCCTATCAGGTGGTTGTGTTGTCTTTTTATCATTTCTGTAGAAGAGCGTTTCTATATGATTGTGGGTCGATTGCTAGATGAGTAATGGAGAAAATGCTGAGAGAGAAAATATGAGAGGGAAACTCTGCAGTGGAGGAATTCAGCACATCTATTTTTACCCTGCTTGGTGAGAGTGGTTGCTATGGCATTGCCGATGGGCACCGTTGTCATGCTGGCGTCTCAGTGCGTGCAGAGCTGCACCGAAGATCCATGCTGGAGTGACTCACATCCTCAGAGCTTTACTGACCTACATCTGAGAGAACACACACACACACACACGCAGAGCCTGTAGAGACTCGATCTGAGGGAGCCAAGGAGAAAAAAGAGAGTGAGAATGTGTAGGCACCTTGCATGAATTTATTAAAAATGGAAAGCAGACTCTGCGGTGGGAAAAAATTGGAAGGGAACAGAAAAAGCCATGTTTGGTTATCCTGAGACCGTAAGGGTACAGTTAGTGATGTTGGAGGCTAGGTGAGGTGTTTTTTAGAGAGCTAGAAAGAAAAATGATTAGGAATCGCTGGGCTAAATATATTTACTCATACCCGCTTTTCTTGTGTGGTAATTACATGAATGCATTTTTTTCTAATAGTTTTCTTGGGTCTTTATGCATTGATTATCAAAAGATGTTTTAAAGTGAGCTTGAAGGATTTATACTCAAAGATCGAGGAGGGTTGTTAACTTGTATCTTTTTTTAAAGTTCTGGGAACGCATTTTAAAAAGATGTAGAGGTGTACAATTGATTGTTCATTTCCTGAACTGAACTGATAATCCTGACATTGCGAGCACAATGGTGTTGTGAATGGAAAGTGTGTGGAATTGAACAAAAACTACAACTATTAAAACAACTTAAAAAGTTTAAATGTAATGCATTATTAATATTAAACAATTGAAAATGTTGGTGTATGATCTAACTGAAATTTGAGGATGTTGAAGCACTAAGATGACTAGGATAACTGAAATATAATTAAAACTGGAAAATAATCTAAATAAAAAGCATGTAAATGTAAAAAAATTAAATAAAATAAAACTGACAATTTATAAATTAAAAAAAAAAAATAAAAATAAATATATATATATATATATATATATATATATATATGCATGTATGCATATAATATTAAAATATATCTGTGTATAAATCATACTCTTAATATGAAAACAACATATAAAAGGAAATTTAATGATGAATAGTTTTTCATTTATTTGTAGATAAATTTTTCATAATAAATAAACAACATTTTTGTTTAGTTTTAGTTAAATAAAACTAAAATATAATTTTTTTTTAATTAGATAAAATAAAACTGACAATTTTTAAAGAAGAAAAAAAATATATATATATATTTTTAAATAAACATTAAATAAACATTTTTGTTTAGTTTTAGTTAATTAAAACTAAAATATAATTTTTTTTTTTTTTTTTACACAAATATATTACTCTCATATAAAATAATACAGTACGAAATATCTACTTTTGTGTTTTACACGAGAACCAAAGTTATACAGGCTTGGAATGACATGAGGGTCAGTAAATATTGACAGATATGTCAAAAAAGGCGAATTGCTGTGCAGCGGAAGCCTAATAAGCAGTTACACCGCTGTATATCATCCATCTGTGCCTGTTTGTGTGCAGGTACAATTCCAGATACACAACTGTGTGAAATAATTCCCAGCCCAGTCCATAGCACACAGAGCCCCTAAGGTAGACGTGGGTGTGTGAGAGAGAGAGAAACCTCATTTGTGTGGCGAGAAAGCGGAGGAAGAATTTGTTTGTCATGTGCTTGTTATCTGGTTTTAACCTAGTGCTGTAGGCAGATCTGTTTTGGCTGACTTTGGCCGAAAAGGTAAATGTGTTCCTCTCAGCAAGAGAAGCTTGGTTTTGTTAGCCCGTTTCCTTCTGCTATTTCTCGTATTTTCTTTCCCTTCTTTGAGGCTAGCTCTGTGCCTATTTGTGGTTGGTTAGTGGACTCGGCGTTTGATTGGCTGAAAACTCCTTTTATTTTCTCCTCTGCGTGTTATTGGCTGGTGTTTGTTTGTGGTGAGCTACTCCTGATTTCCTGATTTGCTGATAGCGAGTGTGTGGTGACTCAGGCCGGCGCGTGATTGGCTGCAGCTGCGGCTGCCTGTTGAGCTGTGATTAAGTCGCAGTGGAAGAGAGAAACGATGAGCGAGAGAAGCAAAAGTAGGTCACTGGGTCAGCGGGTCAGTGAAGCATCTACTGACGTCACAGTTACAAAACCATTGCTCAGCCTACTGTTAACCGCTCTACAGGAAATGCTTACTTCCTATTTCTTTTACTCTTTCGCTTTTATGTCTCGTTTTCTGCTTTTTCACAAACCCTCCCCCTCATTTTTTTTCTTCTTGCCAGCCTTATCCTTTTTTCTCTGTCGAATTCTCCTTCACGGTTAAGCATGCCTTGCTTTTTGTCAAATCTTTTGTGAAATTGTCTCCATGTCTCTGTGAACTGAAAATATTCCACTCTGTCCTACATCATTTTCCACTCCTCCGTCACCTCGCTCTCTTCACATGTGCCCTTCTCATGTGTTTTACCCAGAATCCCCCACCTTCTATTTCAGAGTCTTTTTTTTTTCGCCTCCTAATTCAAAGAAATCCTTTGGATTCTTAGTGTTTTATGTGCTACTGATTTTTTTTTTTTATGCGTTTAGGTTATATTTGTGGCACTGAGGATTTCCCGGTTGTTTTCGTGTTGAACGGTTTCTTTCGTAACATTTGTGAGTGACTCATAATGCCAAATATCTTAAGCGAACAACATAAAGAACATTAAAAGGAATTTCAAAAAAATCCATCAGGATTGTTTTGTGTCCCTGGATCCTATTTTGAGTATGTCTGTCTGAATTTGTAATCTTTAATGATCCCATTGAAATCCAAAATGATCCTCCTGGATGAAGTGCAACTTCCAAAGGATTGCATTTTATTCTTAGACTCCTGGTTATTGTGTAATCTTTGTGAAGTACAACGCAAGACAGTTAAAAGAAGTCATTTAAATTCCTTTCTTTGATGTTTTACCGGGCTACTTAATGCTTTTGGTAGCATAAGTCTTTTTTGGTATTTATTAGGGTTGTAATGGTGTTAGTTACAATTTTAATAGTAACAATGAAAAAAAAAATTAAGATAATTGAATACAAGTGAAGATAATTATTTATTACAACGAACTTATTAAAGTATAAAAAAATTATTTTGTTTAAAAAAATGTTTATAAAACACCTTACATATATCTATTAATGTTTAAAAAAAACTTTTTATTTTATTTTATTTACTTTTGTTTTTGGCAAAACTCTGAACACCAGAGGTATAAGTTAAAACACGAGCAAACATGAAAATCCCTCAAAAAATGATGTTTAAATATATTCATTATTGTAAAGAATAATATTATCATTGTAATTATAACTATGAAATACATTGCCTAGTGCATTTTTGTGATAACATCAAGTTAAATAAGACTTTTATTTTGACGTGTTTGTAGTGAACTTTTGAAACTGTGATACTTTTTTCAGGACTGTTTAATTCATTTTAAATTTCAAACTTTTAAATAATTTTTAACTTTATAAATGTTTTTACTGTCAGTTTTGATCAATGTTATTCCTCTTAAATAGGAAAAATAGTTTTTTTTGTTTTGTTTTTTTTTTCAAACATTTTACTGACCCCAAACTTTTTAATGGTAGTAATTTAAGGTTAGGTTACTGTGTCTGTTCTGGTTGCTTGTTTGTGACTGTTTTCCCTTCTTTTGTACTAAAAGTCGCAGGAGCAGCTGAATTGAGTCTGAGCTGTGTCGGTATGTCGTTTATTTTTTTATGCGTGTTGTCTGGGTCAGTAGTCACATGCAGTGATCAGTAGGGGACATAGCTGGTGTGCAGCGTGGCGTGACCAGAGGTCCAGAACGGCTTGTGACAAGATATAGTAAAAATATGAAGGAGAGATTTCCATCATTACATGCTTTATTAGCACGCTTGTTTACATCTAAACACTATGTACAATGCACTACAGCCATCATCATGTTTGCTGTTGTGATTAGTCTCCACCGCGTCTGCGTTTCAGCTGGAATGTGGCTACGTTAGCAGCTAATTTAACCAAGCTAATCACCTAAATACGCTTCCTTCCAGGGGTTTCTTTGTTATTCCAGCTGTGATGAGGTTTATATTAAAATAAGACAGTATAAGATAAGACAGTATAAGATCGTATAAGATTACGAGATTAAAGTCGAAATAATTCTTAAATCTTTAAAAAATATTTTCTTCATACTTTATTCTTGTAATTTCAACTTCATTCTGAAAATATTTCTACTTTTATTCTTGTCATTTCAACTTTATTCTCATATTGTTATAGCTTTATTCTTGTAAATTTTTGCTGTCTTTAATCTCATAATAATAATAATTGTAGCCATTCAAATGTTGGTAGTACATTTATATCTACAGTAGATATTTGATTAAATTTGGTTAAAGTTAAAAATTAAATGAAAAACATTTCTAATAGTTCCATTGATTGACCTTTGAAGTCAATGGGGATTAAAAACTGCCAACTGCAACCCAAATATTCAATATTGAGGGTCTGTAAATGATTACTTTTTATTTTTAGGTGAACTGTCCCTTTAGTCTTCGGCGAATATTAAACATTCTTCAAGTACACACCAATACATCTTATTATTTGAAAAACTAAAACGATTGATAATATACATTTCTTTCACCACTTCAGTTGAAATATGACTCGTTGCGTGTGATTTCTATTTGATCTTGTTTGAGTCTGTGGGTGTGTTTAGGTATGCGTGTCCGTGCTGCTTCAAGGGTGGATGTCATATGAAAATGAACCGGCGCCAGAGCTCTAGCTCAAATCGTGTGGTCATGCTAGCTCCTAGCATTAGGCTAATCTCCTTGCTGTTATCTTTCTTTTTATAGGCCATTGAAATGGCCATAAAGTACAAGCTTGTAAACAAGAGCGACCAACTGTTTTTGGCAGGACAACATAGACAGTAATGTGTTCTATCATTAGGCTGTATTTTATGAGTGCTAATGACTGCCATGTCTGCCAGTTTTAGGGGTGATTTCACATATAGAAGACATGCCATCGCTTTGACATCAGATCGTTTTTTTTTATTTTTATTATTTTATTTTTTTTTTATTTTAAATGTTTTTTAATTTTAATTTTATTTAATTTTATTTAATTTTAATTTTATTTAAATTAATTTATTTTAAAATTAATTTATTTTTAATTTAAAATTTTAATTTTAATTTATATTACTTTATATTACATTTTATATGTACGGTTTATGTGAACTCTGAGAGTTAAGTGGAATAAAACTCTGATTTGAAAGACAATCAAACCAAGCATGAAAACAGGATAAATGTTAAATATTTGATGGCATTAACCAAAACGCGGTAGACTGACTGTGAGCTGATGTATTGATAGCAGTGATCTTGATAAACACGCACTCTTTCACCTATCTTTTTATCATGATTGCATGCTTTTTAAAGAAGCAAACTGGGTCAAAGCTGCTACCTTTGTCTGTGAAGAATTATGTGCACATCATTTTCTTTTCAGCTTTCTTTCTTGATAAAAAGATCAGGATGCTGCCATCTCTATTCAGAAGTAGCTCATTGATCATTACAATCTTCCTGTTGGAACATGGAAACCTAATATGAGTGAGGCCAATATGACACCACCACTGCTATATTTAGATTGGCCTGAGGGGTGTGTGCCTTTATGACACATGCACTTCCTTGGACATGTCTTGCAACTTGCCAGGGTACTACAGCTTCATCATGTCTCACCCAGCTCACTCTTACTGCTTCCTTTCTGCTGGGTGTTTTCCTGTGGAGAGTATCTGTCCTTTCATTCATGAACAGAAAATAAATTGTATTTATTTATATAAATGTATATATTTTTTATGCACTTACACACCCTTATAAATTGTATTTGTTTTGTAATGATTTATTTATTTAAGTACTCCCACTAGAAATACATGTAAAACAATTTGTATTATATTTTTGTTTTATTTCATTTTATTTCTATACAAATATGTACATTTAATAGAAGACCAGACTAAATATATGCACATTTCTTTCTTCAGTAGAACACATTTAATGGCACTTTTCCACTGCGTGGTACGACTCGGCTCGGCACGGCTTGGTTTGCGCTTCCACTGCAGTTTAGGACCGCTTTAGAGTGGGCAGGATTATTCACGTGTCGTTATAGTTGCGCCGCCTCTACTTCCGTGACTTCATCGTAAACGCGCCACAAACAAACACACAACAATGGAGCATTTTTCATTCCGCTTCGCTCCATCAAGCTCTCGCTGGATCCGCTCCTCGGCTATCAACGAGAGGAACGTCTGTACTTCCTCAATAGACCACGAAACAGTCAT
>JAUCMT010000088.1:13878856-13892796 GCA_032357475.1 Enteromius thamalakanensis
AGCACGCTGGCACGTGAGTGGCACGCTAATTACCACTTGCCAGTCAGAAGTAATTCTGATTGGCGTTTTCTCATTCTTAGAGCGATTCATGGCTCCCAAGTGTATGACCCAGTCTGTCGATATGACATACGTCTCCGTTGCCTCCATCAGGGAACGGGGGTTACAATAGTAACCTAGACGTTGTTTTTAAACCCTTTTTTCCTTTTCTGTATTATCTAATGATATTTACTGCTATTCTTGATAAGAGCTTATTTTTCATTTTCTTCACATATTATCTCTTCATATTTGATCTGATATTCTCAGTTCCTCTTTAGATTTTAGTAATGAGCTCTAGTTGATATTTAATGGTCATCTCTAATGCAGAATCTGCATAGCTCTTTGTGCATAACTGGACATGCCCAAAATGAAAAGCATACTAATACCTCTTAATGCAGTATTCACTATTATACTCTTTCTCTTTTAGAAGACACATGTCTCGGATACAAACAGCTCACTCCACAAAAGCTATTCACTAAAAAGACCTAATTAATAGCTCTCTATCAGGAGTCCTCTAAAGACCCTTTCAAAAGTACCCAGAATCACTGTGTGTAATGCATGAATTCCTCCATTACATTTAAAGCATGTTTACTTGAATGATTGCGGGTTGTTTTGAATCAGTCTCATTTTAGGTGAACAATTAACTCACTTGTAATGATAAATTAAAGAATAATGAGGTAATTAAAACAAATATATTAATATTATTTAGTCAAAGTTGTAGAAAATACCAATGCAATTCTGCAAGTTGTTCAATCTGTGCTAGCTAACTTGTTAATTTATAATTTGAGTGTTATGCAAATAGGATCATTTTCTTATGGAGGTAAAACGTGGAAGATTTTAATTACATGCTTCCCTATGAGCTTCTATGTAGGCCTTTTGGTTAAATCAAAAACTCTTAAGAAACATAAATACGGCAAAAACTAACTGACAGAAAAGTTTAAAAACGCTATGTGCAATGCATTTTTAATTTCTGATCTGTATTTTCCTCATGGAAAAACTACCAATAGGAGTCAAAAGATTTACACTAAACATTTACAAAAAATATATTTAAATGCGTTTTCTGTGCAATTCACACATAATTACCTGCATGATTTACATTCATTCCACAAGAAAGTTTCTTTGATGACAGCGTGATTGCATTTTTATGAGACCAAACATACAGTTTAATATTCATTAAACACTATATTGAGAGTCTTCAATGTCCTCGAGGAGGTTGATGCAAGACACCAGGTCCTCCTAATGAGCTCGACATATCAATTTTACATCACCGTATCAATATACATGGGGCCATAAAAGTAGGTGCATAAAACACTCTGTTAAAGGCCAGCGCATTCGTGGACATCAGTAGGACTTGTGGAAATTGGGCCGTGTCTCTTTTCTTGATGAGGGGAGGAAATGAGATCGAGGATGTCAGCAATCTTCATGCCATGATAGCAGGTCATTAAGAAGAAGTCAGCACATGACTGACAAATAGATTAAAGGAAAATGTCAGCGCTAATATCCTAACCACGTATTTATGGTCGTTCAATTGCATGTTTGTCAGAATTCATTCTCTCCAAATTGCCCCACTTCAGTTTAGACATCTAAAGAGGATACTGTATTGAATAAAGGAGCAGAGGGGATTCTCCCATCTCTTTCACAGCACATTTCACAGCATCAGGACTGCCTCCGGGCATGATATTGAAAATGGCAGATGAGAAAAGCTCTTATGGAGCTAAGAGAGCAAACCTGAGTCGAGGTGGTGCGTGAATGGCATGCCGAACAGTAATGACTTTCTCTTGACTCGCTGAAAGTATCCGGGCTGCCAGGCGAGTCCTTCGAGTGCTGCGCGTCCATTGACTGACTGTCCCGTGCTTCTCTCATGAATATTCTGCCTTTCTCTGCTGTGTTTTACCCGACGCTGGGAGACAACAAAGAGCGCGGCACTGGAGACAATGCTGCAGTCATTTGCATGGAGCGCAAGCGGCATACCTCAAATAGCTTTTCATTTCAGCCAGTGTCATAACAGGCACAGACTTATTTGAGATGTACGAACACATTAAAGATTGATCCCGTGAATGTCTCAGACCTTCATTTGTGGAACTAATGGACAGAGGTTCAAGCCACAACAGTCGATAATGCCGCTGCTCACATTCACTCCAAAATCAATGTGCATCTCCACTTGGGTCTTAACCTACATCAAGCCCAGAGGATCCGTCAGAATAGTTTTGATCTGCTGTAAATCACGTATAAACTAATAATAGGCTGATCGGACCAGCCTACATCTAGATTGCTGATGGTGTACAAAACAGCATTTCTATTCAGATTCGCTTTGAGAAAGAGCGAACAATACTGTTGCGATTGACGATAACAAGCGACAGACAGCTCGCAATGTTCTAATTACATCGGGTCACCCGCTCATCCTTGTAAATTGCTGATGTATAATGAAACCCATTGTTTATTCCTGCTGCAAAACAACATAATTACGCGATTCACTTTCTTTGGAGTTCAAAAACGCTTTCTTAGCTTGGCAATTTGAAATAATGCAAAATCAATAAGGGAGAGTTCAGCTGGAAAATGAGAATATCTAGATGCTGTAAAGGTGAGCTCACTGTGCATCATCTTTCCCTTCATCATCACTTTAAGTAGGTCCCAATGCACATCCTGTCTCTAATTAGCACCACTGGGGCTGTGAATCATTTGTAGCACACTGCGGAGCAGGCTTTTGGTTCAGAATGACTGGCAACTCATTTACTGTCCATAAAGCGATGGGAAAAGGTTCCATGCATGAGTTGATGGAAGTTATTGCATGATGCTTTTGATCAATTTCAAAATTCTTAAGCAGGAAAGTTAGGACTCTGCTGAAAGTTGGTTTATTTCTAATAATAAGTCATACCTCAGCCAGTGAGAAGATGTGCACATTAATTTTCCATCTGAATTCACCCTAATTGATTTTTTTTATGCATAAAAGGGGCTCATCATGAGGAAGTTCATTTGAATTCATCATGAAACCTTCTATTTAATCTCTGGTTTCATATATCTTTCTTGTCTTCACAGGGTTGATAGGACTAATGCAAATAATGTCTCAAAGTGTTGTTCATCCTACATTTTAGTACAGGGTTTTACGCTGATATGTTTTGTAGTATATCAATGCTCTGATAGCAAACAACCCTCAAGTCTCAAGTCTCAAGTCTCATTTATTTATAAAGCCCTTTATGCTACAATGTAGTCCAAAGGGCTGAACATCCAATAAAATAAAACAAAATAAAAGAGAGTAGTTAAAATAAATTTACATACAATGACAAAGTCAAGAATTAAAAGCAACAGAAAAAAGATGCGTTTTGACACGGGATTTAAAACCTCAACTGAGGAAGCAGATCTTACATCTGGGGGGAGCGCATTCCACAGTCTACTAACCCTAAACCTACCCCAACAGTCTACTCCGAGATTTAGTAGACATGTAGTTGTGACATGTAGTTACAAAGTTACTTGTAGTTAGTAGAACGTCTAAGTGGACTATCTAAATAAAGTGTAACCAAGTAAGATTCTGCACTATTTCTTGGTCACTAATCAAATAAATAAGTGAATGTACACTTATGTGTAGACTTATGAATTAATAGATTTTACGATTTTCAATTTAACTATTTACTTACATTTTTTATGAAAATGCAGAAACATTTTCACTAGTGATTTGGACCCCACTGCATCAATGGCCGCGTTTTCATAACCCTTCAAATTGCACAATTGAAAATATACCAAATGAAAAAACTCACAAAAACTTCAAAATGTTTATATGCTCACACAAGATGCAATCTGGCTGCAATTGAAACAGGCTTTTGGCATGTACAGGTCACATGGCATATGCTGAAAGTCATATAATCATTTTTAAAATTACTTTATATACCTCCAGCCCCACCACGCTAGTATCAAAAGGGGCTCTCCATGCTGCTTCTGTAAAGATACACGCATACGCCTCCTTGGAAGATATGTATTCAAAATCTATCAAATCTCACCAAAATCTGTTGCCATGAGGCAAAAGGTTACGTTTTAGTCGCATAACATTGGTTAATGTAAAGTTTTTTACTTTTTTAACGACATTATACACTATAATATATTTTTAAAAACATCCATTGCGATACTGTTTTGATGATCTATTGTTCTCCAATAGACAATCAGCACACTGAAGATCCAGAAAGCAGTTGATCATGCCCTCTACAGGTGCATTGCTTCCAATAAGATGGGAATAGAAGAGAGGGTCATTGTGTTTCAAGTAGCCCGTGAGTGCTGACTCTAAATGCCAATTCATGCTGTGATCAAATTTTAAGAAGTGGTCAAATCTGAACTTGTGATGTCTTCTTCACAGGTTTCCTCAACCTAAGCGTTCTCCCCTCCAGCAATCCTATTGAGGGAGAGGATGTGGTGATGCGCTGTGTAGCCGATCGACTTCTGTACACTAACTTGCATTGGTATCGGGTTACAGACATAGCCAACCCTGACGCCTCTCCAAAAGCCGTGCCCTGTGATACCCTTACCCTGTTGCCTCTCCATCAAAGCAATACCACCATATCAGGCCTGCAGGGCACCAATGCAACGCTGGACCTGCCCATACCTAATGCCACATTGATGGACCAAGGCCTGTATGCTTGCCAAGTGGAGAACTTGGGCACCAGTGAGAGAACCTGCTTACTTCACAACCTCAGACTCAGAGGTTAGTCTATAGTTTACACTGAGTGATTTTTAGGAGACTTGTTTGGAAACAGTCATAATTCATGTCATTTCTGTTTCATTAGTGGTGCAAAAATCACACACTTACTAGACTATTTAGTTCAATTTATGCATGTTCAGATGGCATATTTTGCAGAAGGCTTGCACAAGCTTAAATGTTATCACAGATCAGTTTATAATCTTTCTGCAGCTCTTGAGGTGTCAAGAATTGTGACCAATTTGACTGACCAGAAAGTGAATGTAAGCGATTCTACTACTCTAGTGTGTGAAGTGTCCGGCACACCCACCCCTACTGTAGTATGGACTAAAGACAACCAGACTGTCATGGAGGGATCAGGTGAGAAAATCTCTATAGAAGTATAAAAATACTAATCAGTTTGCTGCTGCCTTAGAGTTGGAATACTCTACACAGCTTTTGAATGCATTTTTGCCATTTGCAAATAAATTAAGATAAAAATTACATTACCAAACTATTGTTATATTATATAAATAATACTAATGATAAGTCAAAGCTGTTTGCCAAATGCAGTTTTTGGTTAGTTGACAGATTTCACAGAAAATCATGCGCCATATAATAGCCACGGTTTCAGATTTGTCAACATTTAAGCTATGAAGCGATTTACTCAGAGGATACCAGTTCACATCTTTGAGCACCACAATTCTCAGGCTTGAGAAGAAATTGATTTATTGTGTAGTGAAGCTGAATCTCTTCATGATCAGCTTGTGCTTTACAGACAAAATAACCTGCTGAAAGTCTTTCTTAAAGGCAATTAGTTTTGTTTTTACCTTCATTTTTGAGACAAATAGTCCAAATACAGTATCTAATAGCTTCATTTAGATCTGGATTCCAGCAGAGCAATCTAAACCAGTGATGTCAGTTATAGTGGTGCTGTTACCACATGTGACATGAATGAAAAATGAATCAGCTTTGGGTAATACGCTGTATAAATCTGCAATAGGCCATTTTTCCTTTAAGAAACTATGTCTGTCTGCCCTTAAAATTAATTTTGACTTTTGTAGTAAAATGTATTCATTGATCTTAAATATTATTTATTAATCTTATTAAAACCAGATTAAATGTTATGCCACAAAGCACATTAGTTCGCTTTCTTTCATTTTATGCAAATGTATTTTTTTCAGTGAAAGTTTCTGTTTTCAGGTGTGATCCTGAAACAGTCAAATCGTGTCTTAACCATACAACGAGTGAAGAAAGAGGACAGTGGTCTGTACATATGCACGGCCTGTAACCAGCAAGGCTGTGACTCACACGAGGCTCGTATCACTGTAGATGGTGAGTGTGTTAACAAAACCCATTGCTTCGTTTATTTGATTTGATTGATTTTGTTTTTATAAGAATCCTCTTATGTGTATACTTCATTTATTCAATTAAGAAATACAGTAATATTGTGAAATATGTTTAAATACATTATTGCAGTGCATATTTTTTCTTATTATTATCAATAATATATTCTAGCTGAATGTGTAATGGTTGTTGTGAGGCCAGCGCAGTCTCCCACTGACTTTTATCCTGATTGAGATTTTGTTGTAATCAAGGCCCTGTGGCAAAAATAGCACTCTTTTTAGTCTGTCAGGAAGGGGGCTCTGTTTGTGTACATCCTTTAGGGAGTGCTTAGAGAAAACAAAGCAAAATCCCAGAACACAAAGATGAGAGGGGCGTCCCACCCCCTGTATCACTCACATTTTTCCCGGTCACTTCTCTGTATGGTTCCGCCTCTTGCCTCACGCACATAAAGGACAGAGAGCGCAAAGGCCCACAGATAACAGGGAAATACTCAGTGTGTACGTGACTTGTTTCTCGGCATCACTGTTTCTTGTTGTCACTGCAAAGGCGGCTGTCGCCTGACTGTCCCAACAAGAAACATTCACTGTAAACGATAGAAATATATAAATCTATAACACACAAGCTGCCATTTGTTATCATCAGTTAATGTATTAATTAACATGAATGAACAATGAATCTTTGTTTAATCTGAATCACTGCAGTAATAATCTGTGGACTCTCTAGATCAATGATTATCAAAAAAAATGTTGAATTTTGTCCTTTGGTTAGCTATAATTGGCTCATTTAAAAATGGGGCATGATTGTATAAACCCAAAGGCCTATAAAACGTAAACAAGAACTCAAAACTTTATGACTCTTGGTGAAAACGTGTCACATGACAAGTTTCATGGAGATATGACCATAGGTGGGACTATAACAGCTAAACATACCTCAAAAACGCAGTTTTTCTAAAGAAAATAACATCAAATTTCAGAACATGTTCATTTATACACAGAAATATAAAAATGTATAAACATCTTTATATCATATAATAGCTCTCCTCATTCTGAGTATCTTTGCCTCTAAACCACTGCTGTCAATCAAATTCATTAATTATTCACAAAAATGTTAAAAACCTACTTTTTCCTGCAATCTGGATCCAACCAGTACAGAACAGTTCTCTGGACTCTATAGATTAATAATTATCAAAACAAATTTTCTACTTGGGTTAGCTATAACAGGGTCATTTAAAAAGGGGCGTGGCCAAATATCTATCTATCTATCTATCTTAAATCTTGTATTTTTTAAATTTTTTTTCTGATATCTGTGTGATCATGTGACCTTTCTCACAGGAGCAGAAGAAAAGATGAATGTGGAGTTGATCATGCCTATTGGTGCCGTGGTCATCGCCATGTTCCTGTGGCTCCTCATCGTATTCGTCATTCGTAATAGGAAGCGGGTAACATTCCATCTCTTTCCCTTTTCCTTGTTTGCTTCCCGTCTCTCATTTTCACGCACACTTTGCTCTCCTGACTGATCAAAACTGACTACTCGGACTTGGCTTACGTAGTCTCTATTGTATGCTCAGCCCACATTGTGGTGCGATGCGTCACGTACACCGGCCAGCCATGGGCCCAAGTCCTGGAGTACCCCAGCCTTAATTCTGCTTCCGAGTATGATAGTGGCTTCCAGAAACTCATTAGCGGGTGTCTTTATAATGAGGGCTTGATTCCGGGAGACTTAAGCTGGACAAAGTTGGAGGTCTTGCGTTGTGTTTGTCATTCAGTCCTGCTCACCCTTTCCATCCCTGCCTCTTCCCTCTCTAGCAGCCTAATGAAGGAGATCTGAAAACTGGCTACTTGTCAATGATTCTGGACTCCGATGATATGCCAATGGATGAGCACTGTGAGAGACTGACCTATGATGCCAACAAGTGGGAATTCCCACGTGACAGGCTGAAGCTAGGTGAGACTTGGCTGAACGTGAGAAATAAATCATAATAAAAACACAACGAACATAAATATCCAGGGGTTAAATTAACCCCTGAAAATTAAAAGACCAATCTTTTCAGAATTCTCAGAATTTTTATTTTTGGGTGAATTATTCTCCCTTTTGTTAATGGAAGACCTTGTAAGATGCAACATACTTGTCTAGAAGAGATAATCTATTCCTATCTATTGATTTGGAGTAGAATTTATTAGTTTGTTTGTTAATTGCTTAATTAGAAAACCTCATTTAAATCTGGAACTACTAATATCAAATGCAAGGATTGTGCCACTGAACCAAAGTATACTATGTGACACCTTCAATGATGTGTTTTTATTTCTCTATATAACATTTATTTATTTAGTTAGTTTTATAATTTAAATGGTTTTAGTTGTAGTATTACTCACTAGTAAGAATCATATAATTAGACCAATATTTACTATACTTAGGATATAGTTTTACATGCTTGTATATTTATGTGTATGAATATGTGTTTTATTTATTTATATTATTTATTTGATCTATATCTGTATATTATCTATTCTTGTCAATGTATCTGTATTATAGAGATTTATTTGCATTTATTTTTAATTATTATTTAGTTTTTTTATTAGCAATATTAGCAAATACATGCATTTAGTACCATTATAACTGGGTGTCAAAATATGTATATATATATAATTTTTTTCTTCTTTGTGATTGAGAGGTGAGCATATCATAACTAAACCCAAAGTGACCTTCAGATTTTAGGCTTCTGAACTCTTTAAAATCTTAATTTAACCTCTCCAAACAGCTAAAATATATGCAGAAATAATGGTAATATGAATGTACATGTAAGTGTTCACGAATGTGTAATACTACCCTTTCCAGGAGAGCCGCTGGGCAGAGGGGCGTTTGGTCAAGTTGTGGAGGCGACTGCATATGGTATTGAGAAGGCCACCACCTGTACTACAGTAGCCGTGAAGATGCTCAAGGGTATTTGTTCACTAACATTAATAATCTGACTGCACAAATGTTTCAATAACCCTTTATTTTACAATTAGTTGTTTATTATTATGCATTTGACTAGAATATTAGCCATTTATTGGTGATAACTAAGAACATATTAATTTCTTATTCTGCATGACCTTATTCTACATCCCTCATCCTAACCAAAGTCATAGTTAATAGTAAATAAGCGTTACCTATTCTAAAATGTTACCTATTTTTCATAGCACTACTGACAGAAGCTTTATTAATCCCCAACAGAGGGCGCTACCACCAGCGAGTACCGTGCTCTGATGTCTGAACTAAAGATCCTCATCCATATTGGTCACCATCTCAATGTGGTCAACCTTCTAGGAGCCTGCACCAAACCAGGAGGTGAGTATCACTTTATAAAACCCTCAAACATGTCAGAAATGCCATAAAGTGATTGTACATATCTGAGAAGAACACAGTGTGCCCACACTTTCATCTTCTTCCTCTCTTTCTTTCCTCCTTCAGGACCCTTGATGGTGATTGTGGAGTATTGTAAACATGGTAACCTCTCCAGCTATTTAAAAAGCAAGCGAGGAGAGTACAGTCCCTACAAGGTAAATATAGTGCAAGTAGTAAAAGGAGGCTGTGATGTGGTTTTTAAGATCACAGCTCCTCTTTTTAACAATGTCTTCTGTTGTGGTCAGATTGATTTTAATGTTGTTGTTCAAGATTGAAGGTGTTATGAACCGTACCTGATACGCTGGTACTTCTTGACCCTGACAGCAGCTGAAACTGATCCACACGTGTTGTGTTTCTCAGAAGCGAATGCCACAGATGCCGTGCAGGAGGGAGGTCCAGCAGGAAGAGGATTTGCATGAGGGAGATCTGGGCCTGGGGACCAGCACTCGGCTGGACATCTGCACAGGTACCGCCATGTGCTCCAGGACGGGAGAACAAACCTCCACAAACCAGCAGCAGGATGAACAAGGTACAGTAGTCTCTAATCTGATAAAATGGCACATTTAACACAGTTATAATAATTTTTTTTATTATTTAATAAAATTACTTTTAAATATTTTATTATATTTTATTATTTTAGGAATTGTTCTGATTATTAAGCATCTTTAATGAGCTCATTATTTAAGATCCTACAGTTCGTACTTTTATAAAATTAATGACACACTCTTATTGTTTTTATGTGTTTTGTCATTTTAAAATATATTAGTTTTTTTTTTATTTTTTGTTTAATCTTTTACTCCAACCTATTTATTTCTGTTAGTAGACAATATTTTTTTTTAAGTTTAAGTTTATCTGATATTTAGATTTTACTTTATATCAGCTTTATTTCAGTTTTCAAAAACATATAATTGTATAGACATTTTAATTGTATAAACGTTTTTTTAATAAAAAAAAAGCATTTTACCAAATGTAGCTAGATGTAAGATTTAAAATATATTTTTCTATTAGCATATAAAATTAAAAGAATATTAATTACTCTAATTATTAAGCATATTTAATGAGCTTGTTATTTAAAAAAAAACTACATGGATTTTTTTTCACACTCTAAGTTAATTTAAAATTTTATTTTTTATATTAATTAAATAAACAACTGTTTAATTATTTTATTAGAATTAATCATTATTTTAATTATTAGGCAACTTTAATGAGCTCATATTATTTGAGAAGGTGGATGAATATGTGTTAAAATTTATTTGTCACACTATAAATTAATAAATACAAATAAAATGAACTGCAGAATATAACAAAAAAACTAAAAGTATAATTATTTTATTAATAATTTACATACGTATAATTTTAGATATTACTTTATCACCTTATAAATTAATAAAAAATAAAAACAAAGGCAAATATATATAATCTAAATAGCAAATTAATAAAACGAATTAATAAAACTTCATATATATATATATATATATATATATATATATATATACACACACATATAATGTATTATGTGTCATCTGCTCATGTATAGAGAGTTCAGACTGGGATCACCTGACGATGGAGGATCTCATCAGCTACAGTTTCCAGGTGGCCAAAGGCATGGAGTTCCTAGCCTCACGAAAGGTAAAACTGTAACCCCTGTCTGTGTTTGTGTGTGCTTTGGTCTTTAATGTTTACAATTCCTTCACGATGATTGCTTCGATCATAGTGCTACTTTGTGTTTGTAGTGTATCCACCGGGACTTGGCAGCCAGAAACATCCTTCTCTCTGAAAACAATGTGGTAAAGATATGTGACTTCGGGCTGGCCAGAGACGTATATAAAGACCCCGATTACGTCCGCAAAGGAGATGTGAGGACGACTTCCACTACACACACAGACAACTGCATTTTAGCTTTTCAGTAATACTGAAGTTTTTCCTCTTTATCATTTCAGGCTCGTCTTCCTCTGAAGTGGATGGCTCCTGAGACCATCTTTGACCGCGTGTACACCACACAGAGTGATGTGTGGTCATTTGGTGTGCTGCTCTGGGAGATCTTCTCACTTGGTAACACAATATTTGATTCTAACATGAACGCTGAGAGACAGCATAAACCTACTATAATAAGATGACACATCTTCTTTGGCGCAGGTGCATCTCCATACCCAGGTGTGTGCATTGATGAGTCTTTCTGCAGGCGACTAAAGGAAGGAACCAGAATGAGAGCTCCAGACTACGCCACACCTGAGATGTAAATTTATTAATCATGCTGTA
Organism: Enteromius thamalakanensis; assembly: GCA_032357475.1. Classification (NCBI taxonomy): domain Eukaryota; kingdom Metazoa; phylum Chordata; class Actinopteri; order Cypriniformes; family Cyprinidae; genus Enteromius; species Enteromius thamalakanensis. The sequence goes on from JAUCMT010000088.1 coordinate 13,890,543, forward strand.
TTATTTAATTAGCAGTTGATGTAGGTCTTAGTAGATAGTGATGCCATCATAGTGTTTCCAGTGGAAGAGCAGACCCTCATGCAATTTAACTTTTTATGCAGCAGATGGACCTTAAAATGAGGGATATGGCAACTGACCGAATCCAGAAAATATAATCAACCCCATGTCTTCCTTGTTAATGTGTATTTCTTCCAGATACCAGACCATGCTGGACTGCTGGCTTAATCGACCGACAGACAGGCCAACCTTTACTCAGTTAGTTGAACATCTAGGCAATCTGCTACAAGCTAGTGCTCAACAGGTTAGACTTGACTTCAAGTATGTTTTCAGTAATTAAGACATAGCTTCATAAATAAATAACTAATATTGTCTCGTTTAACATTACAAAACCTTAAAATAAATAATAATACATTCACTTACTATAGTAAATTAATATGTTATGTTTTTTTATATATATCTTTTGAATGATTAGCAAATTATACTCCATTATACTGATACTATTATATTATTTTTTAATATTACTAGCTTTGTTTTTATATATTTTTATATACGAGTTATTGTATTTCTATTTATATTTTACTCTAACTTATTTATTTTAATGCGTTGTCAGTGTTTTTTAAGTTTACGTATATTGAATATTTTAATTATGTTTTATTTTTATTCTTTCAGCTTTATTTTATTTTTTGATTATTTTATTCTTTATTTAATTTATTTGTATTTAACTTATATTTTTATTTTAGTTTTAGTAATTTTAGTACTCCAACTACAGTATTTAATTTACCTGCCAAAGTTACATAACTTTTTTTTTTTTTTTTTTACCTTATTTTTGCTTTTCCTAAGTTAGAGTTTTTAAGTGTTATACTCTTTTAAACTTCGAAAAAATGACCAAATGTAGGTAGATGATAGATAAAACACTTACATCTTCTGCAGTTTCACATCTCATGTAAATTGGGAAGGTTGAATACTTTTACTGAAACACAAGACAAAAACAAAAAAAAGACTTTTTGTTGCATGTAATGGAATATGGTGACAAAAAATAATAATCTTTTAATCGATCATTTGTTACCTTTGTTTTAGGATGGAAAGGACTACATCCCTCTGACAAACGAGATAGAAGAGGAATCAGGGGCTCCTCACCTCAGTGTGACATCGAAAAGATCCTTCTGTGCAGGCAACAAAGAGACCCAGCTCCACTATGACAATGCTCCACCTCTGGGGTTAGTTACAGTAACTTCTCAGTCTGGTTTTGTGTGTGTGTGCAGTTGCATTACTGACTCAAATCTGATTGCTTTATATACTTTGCTGATTTATTTATATCCTTGCAAGCACTGATACTTATCCCCACCCCAGCTATCTGACTTTTATTCACACATTGAAGATTTATATAACGTATACATAACCTCTCCTTTGACAAACTAATGCAACAATGGTCCCACCCATACCTTTCCTGACAGGTTCCCACAGCAGATCGACACTTGCATTGTGCCAATAAGTATCACGACTTTTGTAAACATTCCCCTGGAGCACACTGCTGTTATGGTAAATAAACTCCTGCAAAAAAATTTACATTTTAAATTAATTTGTAATTTTATACATATTTCAATCTTTTTTAATATATATTTTTGACTTTTAATAAAACTAGCTAATTGATATTCTTGCATCCCAGAAGTATATATAATGATCAAATGGTTTCTCCTCTTTGTACAGAGCGGTCACATGGACTGCGGCGTGGGCTTGTCACGTGAGCAAATGAAAGCTTTGGATCGGCATGTGCAAAGACCACTTAATTTCAGGTGACACATTCATCCTGATCTCACTAGAGCTGCAAAGCGAGGCAGTTTTTACACTCATATAAACACATTCATGCTTTTATCTGCAGCCCACTGCTGCGATGCAAGAGCAAGGAGTCTTTAGCATCTGAATCGTCCAATCAGACCAGCGGCTACCAGTCCGGCTACCACTCTGATGATGCAGAAGCCCCTATATACGCCAACGAGGAGATGATCCTCAAGAAAGACATTCGGAGGAAACCTCCACTGCCCAAGAGAAATGATAAGTTCAGCGGAGAGGTCCGTTACAGCACGCCTCCAGTTTAACATCTATAGAGCTTCAAACAGTCTTTATGTTATTCAAAACATTAGTGTAGTTGTTCAGCCAACTCAATTTTATCATTTACTTATGCTGCGTCCGAAATCGCTTACTTCCCTACTATATAGTACGCGAAAAACAGCATGCGAGGCGAGTAGTATGTCCG
>JAUCMT010000088.1:13892896-13912490 GCA_032357475.1 Enteromius thamalakanensis
AGATATAATATTAAATATAAGAAAATAAATATATACATACATTAACATGTAAACAATTTCAAAAGGTAAACTGTTTGTGTGTGTTTTAATATAAACATAATAAATAAACACAGCATAAACACATATATTATGTAAATAAAAACGTTTATTTTGGATGTGATTAATCATCTGACAGCACAAATATAAATATATATATATATATATATATATATATATATTTGTCAACATAAAGCAATCTGTAAAATCCAAAAATCCACAAAAGCCAAAGTGCAGTAATGACAGTGTGAGTGTATTTATGTTGAGATTGAGCGATGAGAGCACAAGTCTGTGCTTGTGAGTGAGAGACGGAATGACTTACAGTAACAGCCTGCTACAATAGTATGAAAATAAAACAAGTCTGTCTCTCTAATAGTCCGTTTTGAACACTCATATGTGTGGGTGAAAGGCAGTAAATCAGGCTTTATTTTTAATACCTGACAAAAGCCAGTCTTACATGCACTGGCTAACGCTCTCTCCCCGACATCACTAATATTTTCATAGATATCATTGCTTTTTATTATCAGTGCAGTCATGCATAACTCTGGTCTATCTTAGATAAACCAGTTTTGGCTTAACCGCACAGGTTATCTTTGAACTGCACACCTGTTGGTACTTTAAAGGCTGGCAGGTGAGTGGAGATGAAGGGGTGCATGAGACGAGGGAGGGACGGAGAGAGAGGAGGAAGGAGAATTTGTGCGTAATGTTGGCAGTAATTGTCTCTTTGGCCTTGTGCCTGGTTTGTAATGGCTGCTGCTTTTTTTATGGCACTACAGCAGTTTGAGTCAGTGATTGAGGACATGTGGTTACTGTAAATATCATAAAACAGAGCAGACAATCTAAACAGGAGGCCTCTGTGGCAGTGCCCTTCGGTACAAGCTGGCAGGGACAGTATTGTTCTCTCCTTCCTCAGTGTTGTGACTAGACTTTAAGCTGTCAGGGTCGTTCACACACTTGTTTAACAGAAACAATCTCTTATATATATATATATATATATATATATATATATAAATAGATAGATAGATAGATACCCTAGTGCAACATCGGTCCTGGAGGGCGGGTGTCCTGCAGAGTTTAGCTCCCACCCTAAGTAGCTAATCAATGTCTTCAAGACCACTAGAAAGTTACAGGCAGGTGTGTTTGATTAGGGTTGGAGCTGAACTCTGCCGGACAACGGCCCTCCAGGACTGAAGTTGCCCACCACTGAACTGCAGTAACGAACAGCTACTTAATGCACTTTAGACATACTTAGTATATCTGATTGTGCTAAAGCTAAACTACCGCAAGTATGCTTTAGGTGCACTTTAACTATTTAGCATTTAAAGGGCAATATTACACAATCCTGATTGAAAGTGACATTAGTAATCATTTTAGATTTGATAACGGGAAATATGCACTGTGCACAAGTGATACTCCAAATAAAGTGGAATTAAAATGTTTATATAAGAAGATCTTGAGTTATTTGTCAGTAAGTGTGAGTGTCAGTAAATTTGAACTATACTATACTTTGTATTGAATAAATAGATTACTATTCTACCAGGGTAGATGCAAAGTATTTTACAGAAGTTATAATATAGTTATAATTTAGTACATCAAGCATGTCTTCAAAAATGTGCTTTAAACGATATTTATGATTGTATATAATTAAACAGTTCCTCCTTTAACAATGAGTATGATCTCGATTGAGTGCGTCAGCTTTTACTTGTTAAATTGCGCCCTCTGGTGGCATCAAATCGTTGCCACATTGTATTAATGTTAGTTTTGTTAAATAGTAGCCAATTTGTACCAGTTTGTTTAATTTTCATGCTGTGGGATATAATTTTCTCTCCTTTTTATTTATTTATCTTGTTGTTTTATTTCCGTTAAATTATGCCTAAATTGTATTCACCTATCTAGATGTTTTGCTTTTGTTGATTCATGGTCATGTTGTATTAATCTATTACAGTTACAGTTTTGTAACACTTGTTTTTGAAATACAGATATAAATAAAGCATTAAATAGTCCTGACCCACTCTCAATCCAAGTCCTGTTGCATGAGAGAGGAACCTTTTCATTTCGTTCACGTTCAGGCCTTCCTCGTCCCTACACAAACACAAATTTAAATGTAAAAGACGTACCGTCTTTGATAACCTGCACAATCTCCATCCCATAATGGTCATAGTGTCTCTGTAGGCTGAAAAAAAGACATTTATTGATGATAACACATATTCATTTAACAGAAGAAACCCTCACCATGATGCAATCCTTCCTCAGTTCTTTACTTGAAATTAGAGGAGACTTCCTTCATTACACAACAGTCACCTATGAAGAAAGGTTTATTACTTCTTTATAACTGAATGATTTTGACTGAAAACATTTAGTCCAGCTAAACTGACCCTGTGAGCAGCGACACACATTATCTTTGCAGATCTGATTAAGATAGATAGAGAAATGGATAGACAAGAGTCAGAAGATAGATAGGTAGGTAGGTAGATAGATCAATGCGGTCAATGTTTGCAGGCGCATCCACACGACATCCAGATAAAAACATCTAGCGCATCGCGGGTCATGTGACAAGACTCAACCAATCAGCTTCAACAACATTGAAAGCTCTACCAAAATAAAGCAGTAATTGGTCAAAGCTGTACATGAATAGCCATTTTAAAATAAATTTAGTAGCAAAGCTACTTCAGAAAAGGAGAGTGCAGATCATACGGAGATTAAGCGCCCAAAAACAAAGCGAAGCGCCTAGTGTTTTTCCCGCCTTTTTTTGGGAATGATATGCGAGTAGCCCCTGAAACATCTTGACCTCACAGAATCAATCATGTTATGTTTTCATCATACATCTAGTCATAGGTCAGCCAAGAAGCCATAAACTCAGCCCTCTTACGGATTATTTAAGATATAATTTTAAAACTAGAAATATTTTTATTACAAAAACCCATCTGATTAAACGGACATATGATAACCCCCCTGGATGCATAAAGATTTATTTTAGGATGCAGATATGTTTGATTTACAGAGCTTCAAAATCATTTTTATCCTGACCAATCTTGAAAGACTCAAGATAAAACATAAATAAAAATATCTATGTAATCTATAATGTTATATAATATGTCTGAAAGAAGAAAGTCAAATACATCTAGGATGGTTTGGGAGTGAGTATTTTATGGTGCAATTTTCATTTCAGTTTGGGTAAACTAACCCTTTAATAGCATGTTTAGCTTCTCTGAAAAAATAACAACACATTTCAGATTGATAGTATTATGCTTTATGGCTACTTATCTTACGTTGATATTGAGTCTGTATGACTTTTCTACATTCGATTGTTTTTTTTCTAAAATGTATCAAAAAGTGATGTTTTAATGTAAGTTTATTTGTATAAGAACTGTACATTGAAATGTATTGCACTGTAAAATGACAGTAGTAGATCTATAAATGTCCCAGCTCATGGCATTTTACAGTCTTTAACCATTTAACTGTGGAAACAAATTTACACACAGTAAGGATAAAACAGAGCTGAGAATGTACCACTAGTCTCAGCGATGGAGACGTCCAGCTGAAAGCCGTTACATCTGCTGATCTCATACCCATCAGGAAGCTGGTGGAACACTGTCACTACCTGGGATTCATACAAATGTAACTAAATTAAGCCTTCATTTTATGTTATGATTCAATAATTTAACGTAGCTGTGGGCATTTAAGCACCTTTAAAATACCATAGCCCTTCCCAGAAGCCTCCACTGTAAATTTGTAATCAATAGGCACCTGGAAGAAATAATAAAACTGAGTTACTGTATTTCACTCCAAACCTCCTTTTCCCTATCAATAGAATTATTATACTGCCAGAAATGCATTTCTGTAATGCAAGAATACATTACTGTTATACGTCATTGGGAACCGGAGAGATGTGAAAACCAGTCAAACATCACACTGTAAATGTTCTTTACAGTATTGGGTAATCCAAATGGAGCAGTAATTCAAAAGTAGCACATGGCAGTCCATAAGCAAATGGTTGAGACAGATTCTTTGCAGTGCTTTCCCGAACAACGATGGCAGAAGACACAGGGTCACGGCAGAGAAGGTCTGGAGAAGTACTTTATCTTCAGTGATCGTCAGAACCCCAACAGAGACTAGTGCCCAGGGTTAGTGTTAGTGTTACCTACACCTGTATTGACACGCCATTTCATTAATTCAGCCAAACTTTAAATTTACTCAACCGTGACTTTCTGAACACAAATGAAGTAATTTAAAAAAAAGAGTGAGAGACAATATTTCTATCCTTTAACTGAATGTCTATTATTTACCCAAAACAGTTAATCATATAAAGCAATCATGTGTCTTCAGAAGACTTGAGCTGCTTTACCACTGTTGGGACAAACCATTCTCATTGCTTAACCATTTTATTCCAGCCCAAGCTAATACGGATGAGCAACATGATGCTAATTCGTTTCTAAATGAATCACCCGTTTGAATGACTCACTTATTAAGACCCAGATAGCACACATACGTCTGCAAGATGTCAGTCTCTTGATCTGGAAAGCATCTGCTGACTACAAACGTCTGGCAGACGTCTATGTCAGTTTTACATACATTCTAAATCATAAACATCTTAAAGACATCTTAAAGGCTTCTATTTGACATCTAAAAGGAGATGTCCTATAGACGTATTGCAGATGAGCAAACAACCTAAATAATATGTCTTGCAGATGTAAATGCAGACGTCAAATAGATGTCTCCTAGATGTACTGTACGTGTGCTATCTGGGAAGTAATTCTGAATTTAAGTATACTGAATATTTCATCTCTGTACATTTAGGGGCAGTTTCCTGAACAGGGTTTAAGTCCTAGATTAAAATAAATGTTAAGAGCTGTCTAAACTGGAAAAAGCTTGCACAGAGATATCTTAAAATACATTATTGTCATTGTTTGGTCTTAAAATGCTCACAGATAATGCATTTTTGTGAGACATGTGTCTAAAAAGTCTTAAACGACCTAAATTAGCAAAGGTCTAGTCCTTGCTTATTCTAATTCCTAACTGGAAAACCGGCCCTTATAGTATTTTTTTTTACTACTTTTTATAATTTTAAAACTTTGTTTACTTGATTAAATGTTTCAAAATTTTATAAAGAATATTTCTATTTAAATATGTATTTCTTGTAACATGCAACATATTTCTTCCCCAAGCCAGTAAACCTTATTTCCTGGTTTAAGTTACATGTTTTTTAATTTTTGTAATAAGTCGGATTTATTTATTATTATTATTATTATTTTATTTCCTTAAAACACCTTTTGCCTCTTAACCTTTGCGTGCATTTAATGTCTGGTGTTTGTGTAAGTGAACTGGAGGTTGTACCCTGCTTGGATTCCCACTGTGTGAGGAAGCTGTGCTTACATAAACTTACTCTTTACTGGTGCCTACAACTCCTGAGAACATCAACATCAAAGCACTAACCACAGTCTTGCTGCCAAACACAGGCACAAATAAGGGCATGTGGTTTTACAGTGCTTGGCCTGAGCCATATGCACACACGCACATAGGTTATACATACACATACTGTACAAGATTCTTCCAGAAATGCCATATTTAAAATGCAAAATAGTCCCCCCAGTGAATTTTCGCACCACCTTCAGATAAGAAATGACTCCACGTGCTGCTCCAGAGGGAATCTGTGAGTGCTTATCATATCAGTGTGGATGTAGCCTAACATAGCGTTTTTAAACCCAGTTTCTATTTAAAATGATTGAAAATAGTTGGGGATGATCAAAAACTGACGTTATCTGTTTGTCTTTCATGATAAAAGCGTAGCTGCAGGAACTCTCATTTCCTTTGCAATGGGGGAAATGTCCTGCAATGATCTGCAATGCCAGGAAATATCTTTAAACACAAACGCTGGCACACTGGCACACATGGGTAATGTGGAAAGATATGAGTACACACACACATACAGTTTGAACCCTGATATGTGACATACAGAAAATTGAGAGCTCTAACAACGTGCTCGAAGTATGCACCGTCTAATGAAAATTAAAACGTCTGTTTAATGGAGATTTATGTAGAGAAATAGGCTCTCCTATAAATAGCATAATGAATGCCTTAAGTATCCTCCATTACTCTCATTCAAGTGGGAAAAAACACCTTAAACATCATCCAAACGACTTCTAATATTTGTGGTTCTGATCCATCAACTTATATGATGATCAGATTATCTAATTTATATTATTATTATTGTTATTTTTCATATGCCTTATTTGTATATTAATCAGCATGCACTTGCAGCAATAAATAAACGCATCCAAGTTCTGAAAAAAGGAGGAAAACCAACAGTTCGGATGCCACCAAGTGGTGTAATGGGTGAATAACATTTGATGACGTTCTCTTTAGCTCAATAGGCATACATTACCTCAATAATACATTATCACATTACTGTGACATTAGCTGTAAATAAATTAATAGCTAATTTTGCAGAGCAATTTTGTTGCTAGATTTAGCAACCTTTAAGACTTCCCTAGCAACCTTTCCCCCATGAAAACACCTAGCAACTATTTTTATTATTTTTTTTGTATTTGGCAACTTTAAGCAAGTTAACTCAAATTATATATACATGTGAGCTATCTAACATGCAATGTGTAATTTAATATATAAGTAAAATGCTGTTAAAAGAAAAGAAAACTCCTTCATATCACTTCCAATACGCTGTCTATATAAATATAATCATTAATAATGTGTAGTTTAACTAGCTACTGTATGTGGAAAATAAATAAAGTGTGATTTTTCAATAATATGTAACTTTTCAATAACTTAATGTTGCATTTAAAAATAACAATATGTAGGCCTAATAAAAATGTGCTTATATTTACAAATAACAGGCTATATATTAAATGTCAATATTATTTTAACGAAGAAATCTAAATGAACATATTTCGAATTGCTGAGATTTGAGCAGTTTAACATTCTACGCAATGACGCAGTTTTGCGTCATGGTTTTATAATGACATGATCATCCAATGATAACACAGCATCATCTAGCTACCTGAAAATAAGTTTCAACACGGGATGACACAGAATGAAAGAAAAAAGAACACTTGAAGATATAAGATGAAGCGGACGACAACAGAAGTGACTGAAATACCGCAAAAGAAGTAGACAAAAGGACAGAATTAAGGTAATTTTATTTTGTACATTTCTATAAGATTGTAAAAATGTCTATAGGCCACATGGCCAGCCGTTATACGGGCCTGTATCTGTCTCAGCAGGCCTGTTGTAGCACACTGGTGACGTATGAGCTTTCATCTACAATCTAGATCAGGACAGACAGAGGCGGACAGTAGTGAGTGACGTGTAAACTCTACTGTAAAAGTACTTCTCAAGTTATAAACGTGTTTTAGAGTTTTAAGTAAGTAGAAAACTTTACTGCACGACATTCCAAAGCAAAATACTTTACTTTAACGCATTACGTTTCGTATTAAATGTCATTTACTTCCTTACTTTGACTCAAGTAAAACTATTTCAAAGATTAACTCAAATAAAAAATAGATATTTAATGTTAAACAGGTAAAACAACAACCTCTATTTATGAAATGTTGCGCAGTAGAAGATACTGTTTTGGAGTGTGGTGAAGTAACGCTTTCCAAAGAAAAGGACTCGAATAAACTACAGATATTTTTTTTTAAGTAAAAGTACTTAACTGTTGTCTTCCTCTGGTAGCAGATGAACAATTTATGAATCTTCATAACTTTCCTATTCCGTTAAAGGAGTATATTACTTTGATGAAAGTTATGCCTGAAGGTTCAAATCAGCTGCGTTCAGAAAAGTAGTGGTGTTTATCTCTCTTTATCTTTAGGTGGGGTTGATATTTCAGATCGGAAACAAATGCAACAATAAACATATTTGCAAAATATTTCAACTGAGGATGCTCCAAGATGTAAATTCCATTGGGGTTCCTTTAAAACATATTGAAGGAAAGTAAAATCTGTACAGCATATCCAACAAAGTTAGGAAATTCATTATTTTTATTAATTTGTATTTTGGATTGACTTAAATTATAATGCCTTTGTCCTCCCTTTTTTATTATAAAAAATGTAAAGCTGTTAAATATGTTGTTAGCTTCCTTTATATTATATGCATAATTCTTTATTTTAGCAAAAATGTCTTAAATCACTTTGTTTTAAAATTGGTCTTGTTTAAACTCTTAGGCTTATAAATACCAAAATACATAGCAAATATTTTAATGCATTATGGTAACTTAAAAAAAAAATCATCTGAGCAGTAAAATATCTCACTTTTTATTCGAAAGTAGCGTGGGTGTTTAACTTCTGCTGTTTATTTTTTTTGAGATTTTAAGTTTTGAAGTTGATCTCATATAGCACCTACACCATGCGTAGCTACATGCACATGCATTGATTTGATCAAGACTTAACAGATAAGGTTAAACGAATGTAATACAGGCATCAAAAACACTTCTGTTGTTGTGTAAGGAATGTAAAACAAGTTATGGAAAATATAGAGACGTCACTGGTCCTGTGCCTACGCGGTTCATTTCAACGTTTTTTATTTCTTCTTCTATTCAAGACATCAGCGGCAATAAAAGACTTTGACATGACACGCCTCAGGGATAAACTTAAAAGTTGTTGTTAACAAGCCAATTCCTGCTTTCTTTTATGTATCCTTTATCTTAAATGAAAAGAAATGAATGAATAGATGAATGCAGAAATGAACATGTATAATTAATGATAACTGCATCTTGAAGAAACAAATAAAAAGCTTGTTGGGTAGTCCGTATATACCACGCTTTCATCGAAACACACATGCACACATTCATGCTCAACCTGTTGTGAGTCCTGTTTAAAATTTATATGTTGAGTAATAGTTGCATTGATTCACATTTAAGCATTTGACAAATCTGCCTAAGTGTATCTGGCACGTCTACAAGTTGAAAGAAGTCTTGAAAGAATAGCTTTCACATTTGCAAAGTGGAAAAAGAAAAAGAGGTGGGCTGATGGATGAACTTTCTTCAGCCGCTAGAGGGCGTGTGTTTCTCACTTTCCAACATACTTAACTGTCTGTTAGGGCTTTTACTCAATCGAAATGCTTTGCTAAGTAAGTCTTGCTGCTAAATTCCTTAAATACGAGGGTTACATTAGCACAGAAGATGACACACCTTCAGGCAGATTTTATGAGCACCATCAAACACGCCATAGAGTATATGAATTATGCTGAGCTTTAATGGTTTGCATAATCAGACTTGCTTGGATTGTTTCTCATGTCACGATCAGAACATTTTATATGCATTCCGATATAAATCAAGATTTTTTCCCCCCCAGAGCAAAGTTATTTTTTTATCCATTTTTGGAGACTGACAGCCGCCCTGAGGTTCATCTGTGAAGTGATTTGGGAAACACATAGACATTGACAGAAAACAGGCAAACACAATTTAAGGCTTTTACCCTTTCAGCATGCCATATCCAACAGCTTAACTCTGAAAGACTTGCAGATGATTATGACGGCAAAGGCGCCGTCGTTTTGGCTGTATTAACATAAAAGCATGCAAATGAAGTTCCAATCCAAAGTAACATTTGTACATCAACAGATCTGAATGCTTGACTTCATATGTGAGGCTTGAGACATCATTCACAGCTGTACCTTGACTAAGCTGTGTTATGGTTTTACATTGGGATGGTCTGTGTTTAAAGTGCAGCCCAGTTTGAGATGGTATCTCTCTGAGAACACTCAAAACAAACCATACCATATTATTTGCACAAATGGAAACTAAAGCTGTGTTCAGTGTTGCACATAAAGAAAATAGGTTTAATATGTGCTCATATGAAGAGTTAAATTAGTAGATGTTTCTTTTTTTTATGGTGCACCATGTTGATATCACATAAACAGTTAAATACTTTATCTACATATTCTCCCTGATATTAGACACTTATGCTCACAGAATGATAAATATTGAATGGGAATTAGTACAAGACAATAAATGGTAAACAACGTATCGGTTTACACTCAGTAATGGCAAGATCTGCTTGTGATCACATGACCATCCAAATACTATTTACTTTTTTTTACATAGCCTCCCTGTTATTGGATACAACGCTCAACAATACAATAATCAAGGTTAACATCCGATTTCTGCAATTGCCTTGGGAGTGTGATACTTTACAAAACCCTGTGCACAAAACTAGCAGATGTAACTGGAATATGTTCCATATTTCAAATGTCAGGTCACTGTCACTGATGTAGCATAATTTATGTGATGGAAACAACGCAGAAACAGCATCTCAACAGCAACTGTCTTTTAGCTGGAGACATGATGTAAAGGCGATACATTTCAAATGAGACATTATGAGATTAACGGTTGTTAGGACCGCATGAATCAGACAATAATTGAATAAATCTCAAGCCAAACTGCAATAGATATTAAAGATATTAAATTGGCAATGCAGCATTGAGTGGTGGACAAATGGTTTCACATTAAGAAATACAAATTTGATCCAAATTCCAATTTGAAAAGTAATTAGAATTTATATATATATATGTATAGAGGGGTCATATTATGCTGCTAGAAAACTTTATTTTGTGTATTTGGTGAAATGCAATGTGTTTGTGGGGTTAAATGTTCAAAAACACATTATTTTTTTCACATACTCTACATTATTGTTTCTCTTCTAAACCCTGTCTTCCTGAAATGGGTTAATTTATACAAAACTCATTGTTTTAAAAATACTAGGTGTGCTCTGATTGGCCACCTATCCAGTGCATCGTGATTGGCTGAATACCTAAAGCGTCTGACAGAAATGCTACGCACACACAATGTGATTCTGCGTCCCAACTCTGACACCAAACCAATAAAAGCCATTACAAATGAGGCATTTGTTTCATCCAGTGGGGACATAATTACTGTTTACAATGACTTAGTATCGTCATTTTTATGCTTCCCGCCTCGTAAACATAACACCATATCTGCATTTGTGCTTGGAGAAACAAAAAACAGCAATCATTACTTTACACTGCTCAAAACTTGTGTTCGAATAGTAAGTAGCAGACTCTTTTAATAAAAAAAGTAATGGCTTCCTTCTTTCAGGCAAACACAGTCTTGCATAAGAAGTGTTTCATTCTCTAATTCATGTGAAATGTGTTCTAATAATTGCAATAATAATTGATAAAAGACTGTTATTGGTAAATAATTAGCAGCATTCAGCCAATACTTTGGGCAGCTCGAATAAAAATGACTTGATCTCCTTTATAGCAAACACCATGACATCAAACTGAATATCTGTTTTGTTACTGAACTAATTAGGCTCCTCAAAAACAATTAGTGTTCTTCCAGCTATCAGCAGCTGTGATCTGGGGATTACCTCAATCAGACTGATGCAATTATGCTCAAACAATACAAATCCACAGGTTATAGTAAGTGCATCGAGTGAGACAGGATGTGTTCTCTCTCTCTCTGCGTCGTGAATGTGTTGCCACAGCTGGTTCAGGGAGGTCTGTAGGGAGCGATAAGAGTCGTCAGTGATAAAACTCTCCTACAGTCTCACATCTTGAGTATGATTTCATACATCTGAATGAGGGTTAGAGAGCGGGAGAGAAGTGCTGGATTTCAGGATGTTTGTTTTTATTCATTAATATATTTGCAGTCTCTCCTTGAGGACGAACGGCATAGTAAAGGGAGCTTATACCTGTGTGTGTGTGTGTGTGTGTGTGTGTGCAGTCAGTCCCAATCCAGCTGTACAGGAAGGGAAAGCTTTTAGGTTGTCAATTCTACGAGTGTAAGTCTCCCACGTCACATTCCACTCATTCACACAGCTGTGTTTGACGCAAACAGACTTGAACGGAAAAGACAAGCAAACTAATGAAGAGACAATAGTCCACCCCCACAGTACCGCATAAACACACACACACACACGCTCTTTAGACATTGTGTGTGGACAGCTCAGTAAATCCTCTTGTTTTGTTCAGATGCTCTGATTTTAGTAGATAGTGAACAAACATGAGAACTTAATTTTTGCTGTGTGTTTCTGTGTATTAGTCCGGGCCTGGCATTGTGAGCACACTGACTGGTAATCGCTGTCAACTACAATTTATTTATCATGAAGACTAATTGCATATGTGGGTTAACTGTTAGAGAACAAAAAAGATCCTATTGTTTGAAAAAGTAATTTTTTTGATGTGCACAAGTACAGATCAACCAGCTCTATTTAAGCATAAATGGTCAGGAAAACAATAAGATATTTTTTTTGCAATGCGGGATGTGACAGCTAGGAATTTGAATATGAAGTGAGTGCGAGACTATTATACTCATTTCTTTGGATTAGCTTTGTTATGGATGAACGAGTCAATTGTTTATGACAAGAACAAGAGCTACAGAGATTTCCAGGAAAATTAGACATCCATAGACTGCAACCCTGTAATTTGTGTGAAAAGAAATGTCTTTTTACTGGCTGAAGCTTTATTAATGTGTGCGTGCACCAAAGCGAGCACGTTTTTCTTCCGATGTTTATTTGCGTTCTTGTGTATTAGCGTCTGCGAGGGTTTGGGTTGTTAGCTTGTGAATAGATTGTGGAGGAAGGAAAGTTGATTTCCTTGTCCTGTGCGGATCCAGAGAAACAGGATGTTTGTATGATGTCCACAAGAATGCTCAGTGATATGATATAAGGTGATAGTCTTCTGAGTGTGTCTGCCGAGTCTACAATCTACTTTTTGTAGCCAGGATGCTCTGCAGGATGTTTTTGTGTGTGTGTGTGTGTATTTTCTTTATCTCGTTTGAAGAATGTAATTTATAGTCACGGAGGTTTACTGGCTTCTGTGCATTTGCATGAATGGAATACAGTTGTCCTACAGTATATAATGCATACAGTTTTAGTACAAATGACTATGCATAACTTCAAGGAAAAACTTGGAGTTAAATAATTTATTGTTTAACCAAAAATACTGGTAAATATATTCTCTATCATTGATTTATACAAATGTTCCTTAAACTTTAATGTAACCAGCATAACTGTAATGTTTTTTACTCGGGTAATCACGATATGACTTAGACTGTAAGTGTGCCATATTCTCATCTGTCTTGGTTAGCAGACCGAGATAATGCTTGATACGCCTGCTTTCATTTATTCCCCATAGATCTGTACCTTGTTACACTGTTAATACAGCAACATTATTTCTAATAAGGGGTCACAACCACTAATGTAGATGTAAGCCGACCAGTATTACTTTCCCTGATAGTACTGTAGCTTTTGTATGGTCATGCCATGGTTTCCCATGTACACTTAGAGTATTCAAGTTATAGGCTCACCTTATTTAGGTTGGTTGAACAACATCCAGTTGGCTTAAAAGCAGGTTCCTTAGAAACATTGACAGTCTAAGTACACTAGAACTAATACCAAGTGTTAGTCTGGTCTCTTTAAGATGCAGTTGTTCTGTCATATGCTCCATCCCAGCTGAATTTTACTTACCTTATTCAGGAAATGCCATAAAAATTATACAACGTAATCTTCTAGAGTCAATAATTACAGAGTAAATTGGGATAAAATCAAATGTAACAATTTATTATCAGTGAGGTAAATATGTATTATGCCAATTATAGTCAATTCAGGAAAATCAAATAAATTCAAATCAATACAAAACATCAAATTCTCAAAGATAAGTCTAATAGAAGTGCACTGACTTCAGATACATAGCGTTTAGAGAGACACGTCATGCTACGGCCTTGAATTGCCCCTATCCTGTCGCTACATTTTCTTAAAGGGGTCATTTAAAGGTTCAACCACTTGTATAAGTTGTCTTAACTGAAAGGTATGCTATCAGGGTCTGTACAGAACTATCCTATAATTATAAAAATCCAATCAGTGGTTGTTTTAATTCTCTGTAAATGTTTTCCCCTTTCTCAATTGAGCTATCTGATCGTGTGACGTCTTGAATGAGGATGTTAGGCTTGTGTGTCCAGATATTGATTCTTGTAAGAGTTCTGTGTCTTTTCAGACTGTGGCCCGGCTCTGGTACAGATAAGTAACACAAGCTCATATTCAGACAAATAGCATCAGCCTTACAGTGAGTACCAGTTCAACCAACATCAACCTTGTTGTTTGAAAGGAAGGAAGGAAGGAAAGGAAAGGACGTGACATGTGGCCAGGTATGGTTTCCCATACTAGGAGCTTGTGCTATGTGTTTAGCCCATTCATGTGCACAACAGTGCCTTGCTCAAGGGTCTTACCCTAGTCATGGTATTGAAGGTGGAGAGAGTGGTTATTCACATCCCCCACCTACAGTACAATCTAGGGCTGGGCGGTATACCTTTTCATACCGAATACCGTTTTTAAAAAAAAAAAAATTATATACATTTTTCATATAGCCCAATACCGGTAAGTGTATGCGTACAAAACATTGGGAACACAAAGCAGTGTATCGTCCCGCCGACAAGCTGTGTGCATCTGCATTAGAGCGGAGGAAGCATGGACGAAGCATGGACGAAAAAACTACACTAGCCTGCCTCCGGCTGGCGAAAGCTGGCAATTGCAGTCGGGTGTGAAGAGGCGGCTGCAGCCGCACATGGTGATCAATGCGGCTGCAGCGCCGATCAAATTCGGACAAATGATCTTACCACAATGCATTTTGTAAGACGGCAGCCGATTTCTTGCGGCGCCGCATGAAGTCGAACGCACCTAATGTCACAGATAAAGAGGAACTTCTTTCAAAAAGACGATCCTTGTCGGTTGTGTGGATTGTGGAAATACTTTGGCTTTAAAAAATCTGACGTTGATAAAAAAAATACCGTCAAACACCGTGACATCAATATAATTTTGAAAAATACCGTGATATACATTTTCGGTCATACCGCCCAGCTCTACAACAATCCCTGCCAGACCAGCGACCTTTGGGTTACAAGACCAACTCCCTATCCGTTAGGCCACGGGGTTATCTCTTTGTCTGACCAATGCTAGATCAAGGTCATACTCTGTTTCATACCCATTAGGGTTAGAAAAGCACTCCTCCATTAAAAAAGGCAAAAAATCTGAGCTCTCAAAATTTAAATTAACTAATGTAGAAAAATATGCAAAACAATGCTTATGCACACACACACACACACACACACACACAAATATTTTCACTAAATTTCAAACTGATGTAAGCAAATGCCAAAGAGATGCCCATTCTGAATAGATCTCTTGCAACACAAGGCTTAGTTTCCAGATAAAGTGGCAAATCACGCTCTTTAGATCCTCTTAACTTACCTTGTTCATTATTTAATGGTGCAGTAACACCTGTTTCCCAAGAAGCTCTATATTTAGTTGAACCTATGTGCGTCATCCTCGATCTGTTGGTCTAAGAAGTGCAGAAAAGAGGTCAAACCTTGGCAATATCTTCTGTGGTCTGTGGAAATATTAGCAAACAAACATATTTCAAATGATCTGCTCTCAGAACCTCCGATGTCTAAAGCTTGTCTATACAGCCACAATTTTTTTTGGTGAGTTGTTTATAGCTCAACATTGTGTACTCAAAAGATGAGCCAAATTCATGGCTCAAATGACCTGTCCTAAATAGGATATTAGCATGGAAACTTGTGAATAAATTACCTTGAATGAGAGGGCTGGATATGATAAAGCATGGCAGCACTTGTGCATGCTTTTGATGCCTGAAAGCTTTCCAAGTGGCCTCTGGAGTTCCAGAGAGCATTCCTGACTGAATCCTGTTTTAATAAAGCGGCCTCTCAGTGCTCAAAAAACAACTTCCTTTTTAACCACAACTTATTATTGGAAATACCGTGAAGGTGGATGCCCTCAGCAGAAAAACTAATATAGAGAGAGATCCCTTTGACTCAAATGAAAGAAAAGCAAATATTTTCCATATTTTTCAAGTCCATCTAAGGGGCAACTTCTAATGTGTATAATTAACTGTACCACAGAATCAAGGAGGCACTTTGCAAAAACAAACTGAAAATAGTAGAGTAAACAAGCTTAAGTTCATAGGGTTTCTTTACAGTAAGAGTGGGAAAATATTCAATGTGTGTGAACAGGACTCAACACACTGTGGCAACTTATTGTTCAGTTGAATCCATGTTAACAGAGAAACAATTGTCATTTTGGGGCATGGAAAAAGACACAAAGACAGGAAATAAACAGTTTGAATTTGAAAACTTTTTATTTGAGATAGTACAGCGGAGTATAAAATTATTCTGTAGTTCAGCATGTTTTTCCTCTTTTGTTTGCCTCTACATTCTATTTGTCTGGAGGAGTTATTTATTTTAAAGAAGTCATGTTATAAAGAATCATATTTCCTTCCTTTTGAGTTCTTGATAAACATACTGATACCCTTGAATTTAGTCAAAAAAACTATGTAATGTATAATAACTTTATAAGACTCTGGAGAGTTGTAAATTTAAATTTGCACTTCTGTCAAAGATAATTTCAAAGCATAACTCTTGTTTAAAATCTGAAGAGCAAATACTGTATGTTGCACATTACAGTCAAACTCAACGCTGGCAGTAAAAACCAGTATGTGAAGAGTAATATCTCACATAAACAGAAACTTGTTCCATCTCTGATAAATTCTAGGATGTGCTGTAGCATTGACATCCTCAAATAAATCTTCAGAAATTAAGCATAAACTAAGTCTTTGGGAAAGCTTTTGATTTGTAGGTTATGCCCTATTGAAATACAATGCAGTATACAGGTACTCTAACACTCTTACCCTGTCAGGTCCTTCCTATGCATTTGCAGTGATCTTATAATAGTAGTCTGTCTTTGAGCTATGGGACATCTTGTGAAGACCTGCCTGCAATTGATCTTAAATCCATTTTAAACTGCAAGAATGTGTGCATTTAAGGCTCTTTTAAATTTCGAGGACATTCCTCCAGCTGGCTTCTGTCAGCATGGTGATAATTTTTCACTGACATGCGACAAAAGCTGTGTATTGTCAGTTTGCTTCAGTCAAGCTTCATTAAGATGTGTACTGACACATAACGCTTTTAGTGCTCTGTACTGTTTTTGACTTGCATGATGGAGGAGTTTGGGCATATCCGTAACATGTCTTTATCCTGCTGCCATCTGTGGACAGCATGGGCACCCAGATGCGAGAAAATGCTTGTTTATCACCCTGTAAAAACTCTGATGGCACATCCAAATAATTGTTACCCTTATTCATGCATCACTTACATGATCAGGTTAAACATTTGAGCAAGGCAAATGTTGTGCAAGAGTAATTAGTCATACATGACATTTATTTTTGCTCGTTGCATAGATTGATTTCTATTGATTTATTGATCCCTGGGGGAATTTTTTGGGGCCTGGAATAAACCCAGAGGATGTTGTAACATTCCTAATCGTCTGTTATCAAGCATGATTATCCAGCTGGAAGCCTCTTCCTCTTGTTAAATGTAGTTGACTCAGACACAGAATATTTAACTAGTGTAGTCTTGTGACTCGAGTGTCAGCGGCTGGTCAAACACAAGACAGCAAAACAAAGGAAATGGACGAAGACAACAAAAATGAAATCTAATACGGTGTCCTTTGTGACCCCTCACACCTCTCGCTGCATATTTAATGAGCGGATAACTGATAGTCCCACACCCGGAATGTTCCGGGACCGAGTGCATGTCTGCTACATTAAGATTCCAGTGCGCTGAGCTTCCAGCCTTTTGTTTTGAATGGTGAAATATTCATGCAGGCAGATACATGAGTGATTAGACGCTGTATGAACACATAAAGTGGGTTCTTGAGTCTAAGCCTTTTTTGTGTATCTAGCTTATTCTGACAGTATGTCGTTTGATGGTGTTGTTTGCTGTACGCAGTGCACTGAAACAGTATCCTTTCGTAACCTGTGGGTCCAGTGTAACATTACATCACTAACGCCCCGAATCTCTTGTGTAAAACTTTCTGCACTACAATAGACTTTCTACAACAAAATATGATTGAAAAACATATCGTTCAGCAAAACAGTTGCTGGTAGCCACTGACTTACATTTTATGGAAAAAATACGAAGGGAAATCAATGGCTACCAGCACCTGTTCTGCACCAGCATTCTTCAAAATACATTTTTGGGGATAGGTTACAAAAAAAAAATAAAACAGAAAATGCGCAGACACAATTATCCAATATTGACCAATACTGTTAAATTAAAAAACCTCTAATTATTAATAACTGATATGGTACAAATAAACTGAATTTCCAAATCTAACATAATACAGCAAAGTAAATTATATTTGCTCTGTAAAGTGTATGCAAAACGGATACATCTAGGTTAAAATGCAAATATCAAACCTGCTTTGGTCCATATCTAATGATTTAATTTACTTTTAGCAGTCATACAAAATCAGTTTTCCACAAGCTAATATGATTCTTTGGGATCTTAATGGAAAGTTTGTAATATAGTTTGTTTTAAATTTTCTCAAAGATAGTGTAAAAAATGCAAAGTTTAGCTTGTCATAAACAGCTCTTTAGAAATCACTCGGTTCTGTGTACTTCCCCTTTAAATTTTCACGAACTTCGCTGACCCCACCCCCGTGGGAGTGGCCTCTGTCGGTGTGACGCCATAGCGACATGCTTTTGAAGATGGCTTGATATCAGAAGGGGCAACTTATTCTTCTTTTAATTAAATAAAACTACTGGTGGATCTTTATCATTGTAGGGTGGTTGTGTACACACACTCCCAACACACATTTCAATCCATACAGCTTGTAAAAGTGCATGTGGCACCGGATGATTTTTGTCCAATCAAAAGCTCTCTAGATTGGGGATGACCCTCCCCATTTTTCACAGCTATGAGGTAACTAAAGCCTATTGGCCCATTTTGAATATTTCCTGTCCAAACTTGTGCTTCTGTAGGAGATGCATCAACGTTGCCTTTTTAAAACCATTGTTCTGTCTACCCATTGTCTGTGTCACAATGAAGTATGTTCTCAGTTCAATTTATTCAGTTTAGTGAGGGGTTAACTTGAATCAGAGAATGTGTGTGTGTGTTTGTGTATCCTTACTTCTGTTATTACCACACCACTACGGTGGAGTTTGAGGACGTTAACTGTATCAGAGATAAACCCAGCACACATTTCCCCACACCACCTCATCTATCTCTCCATCCTCTTCACCTCTCTGCTGTGGTTTGTCTGCGAAATGTATATGTGTGTTATTGCTTAAAGTTGTCTGTGTATGTGTGTGTGTGGTTATGGTGTTATCCTGGACTGGTTTAATGGTAGCTCTTGTGGTAAATATGGTCCTCCGTATATATACACACAGGTCCAACACACACACTTCCTAAGCAGCTGGGACAAATGAGGAAGTGGTGTTTTATCCTGCCATGGCCTCCCCTGCTTGAGACATACACATCATAAATTATATAAACGTATGTGTTAGAGATGCGCATGAGTAATCAACAAAAGCTGTACTCATTGTGCAACTAATCGATTGCTAAACATTATTGAATTTGCAAATTCATTTTCCTTTTAAGCATTTGATTGCTGTAGGCATTATTTATAATGTTCTTGGTTGCAAATTCAGTCATATAATTTTTAGGGCTGCAGCTATCGAATATTTTAGTATTCGAGTATTCTACTGAAAATTCCATCGATTAATCGAGTAATCGGAT
>JAUCMT010000088.1:13926223-13942614 GCA_032357475.1 Enteromius thamalakanensis
TGTTATTTTGGCGTGGTCTACCCCTGAAGATTTATCCCTGCTTAACCAAATAAATATCAGATTGATATCTATCTATCATTATAGTAGTTATTTTCTATCCACCACCTTATTCATAATTTATCTGTTATGATCAACCCCTAGAGGTCGTAACAATTACAATGTTTTAAAAGATTAAACTATGAAGGCTGATGTTAATCGTTGCTCTTCCTTGACTAATCAATCTTTTCTATGCCTTTTTGTTTTCTTCCAAGCATTAACAAACATCTTTAATCAGTTATGAATTAAAAGCACATTCCCTTATGACCACACACACACACAGAGACACACACACACACACAGACAGAGACACACACACACACACACACAGACATAATACAAGAAAAAATGAACTTGCACAATGTCTCGACAAGGGAAATGACTCTCTCTAAATAATTATCAGCAGCTGGGCAAAGTGTTTTTTTCAGATTTCCATGGAAGAATCCACTTTGTTTGTGGTCTCTGGATATGCACATGCATTTAATTACAATAAAAAAACAATGATACCTGCTGTAATAACTGAATGCAGTCATCCAGCGATCGGTCCACAGCAAAGACAATGTCCTGAACCTCATCTTCGTTCTCTATAGAAGTCCAGTATGGCTGAGGAACAGCAGAGACCGTCTTCCTCCTGACCAGCCGGACAGGCATGGGAGGACGTTTATACGTGATGCCCCTCGAATCCCGCCACTCCTGGAGCTTACGTCTGGACACACAGCACTCAGTTACTCTCTGACCCAGACACACTAAACAAACCACTCAACCACCTCAAGACGCATCTAACTATGCTAATCATTAAACACATTAAATGCAATAAACACTGCAGCACTACCAGCATGTACTCATCTTGATTGGTGCGAATATTTATAGCCTAATATAGATTAAAGAAAGAGTTCATCACCTCAGTCAATGTGCTTATTTCTTTATCAGTACAAATAAACTATTCCTTTCATTTTTACTATTGCATTAAAGTATAAAATAATATTACTAGTTATATTTGGCTTAAATTAAAAAGTAATTAAAAAAAAATTATAATTGTTTATTTGCCATCCCAAAGAGTCTCTTAAATAGGTTACTCGTTTATGTTTAGATAAAGACCTGGATAAGGGAACAAAACGTGTTGAGTGGGGTAAATCAGGGGCTTTCAAAACACTTTTAAAACAACGTATTGTTTCCAACGCATCAAAATGTTAGCACAGGGTTTCCTTAAAGCTCTTGAGGTTCGCTCTCCTGCACAGTTCTCTCTTTTAACTCAAAGCACACACGTCTGAAACAAGCCACTGGAGGTTTTCAGGAGCAATAGAGCGCAGATAGAAGTATACTCACAGTCTCTCCTCCTGAGCTGCAGTGGGCTTCTTCGTTCTGTCCACCGGAGCCGTCCGGACTCCCTGAGTGCTGGGACAGAGTCTGGATTTGGGAGTCTGCATCTGAACCGCAGGCTTGGTCTGGATGGAGAGCTTAGCAGGCCGGTGAGGCTCTGGAGGAGCAGTGGTCTTCTGCGGCGGAACACCGGCCGGTTTGGTAGAAGCAGTGGTGTTCGTCCGCTTAACAGCAGCAGGCGGTTTATTTTTGATGATACCGGCAGGTTTAGAGAGAGCCGTAGAGGCGCTGGCTCTTGTGACAGAGCTATTTGATTTAGGGGCATCAAAGAACGTTTCTTTTCTCCGGTTCACATCGGATCTGTTCGTCGACGGGTTTGGTTTCCGGTTGCTTTGAGAACTCTGACTTCTGAGTTGCTGCATGGGTTTGACTTGGTTTTTAGGAACACCGGTTCTCTGGATTTTTGTCTCGGTTGTCTTCACTGGTCTGGCAGCGGAGGCTGATTTGATGCTTGTTTCTGATAATTTCTTAGCCAAAGACCGTGCTGGCTGAATGTCTGTCTTTCTGCGGCTTTGATCTGTGCTTCCTCGTCCAGACCCTGAAGGGTTACTGGCGGAAACCAGGCCGGGTTTTCTGGATATCTGTGTGATGTTTGCAGCAGGACAAGCTGGCGGAGCTTTGGGTGGGACATGCTGAAGGCTTTGAGAACGAGTCCTCTTGAACAGCGCAGCTGGTTTCTCAGGATTGTGGGGTTTCACTGAAGTCTGAAGAGAGGCAGTTTTATTGCTCTTTGTGTGTAAAACATGAATTCCTTCCCGCCGAGCATTACGGGAATCAACAGATGTTTGGGCTTTGGCTTGCGAACCGAGGCCAAATGACTTTTTTGAGAATGTGTCAGTGTGCAGTGCCTTCACTCTCTTCACTTCTGTTATATTTGTGCCATTGATGCCACGATTCTCCTTTCCAGCCGTCTGAGAGAAACAGAGAGATATGGTCACATCATTGCAGACTCTCATCACACGCTCCAAGAAAATGTATCTAACTTACAGTTTTGGGCTTCTGGTTATCTTCAGCATGTTTCTTTGTAACAGGCTTCTCCTTGAGATATGGCCTTTGAGTAAAAAAAACAAACAAAACAATGTTAACAGCATGTGAACGAAGGTGGTAAATATGTGGGGTGGGGTTATTTTAAAAATGGAAAAAAACAATGTAATCGTTACAGACAGAAAGACCCTTCAAGACCACCTACTTTGGATTGGGTGCCTTCAGTCTTCCTTTCGCAGCAAGGTATTCTGCCAGTTTCTGTTTGCGTAGTTCTGCAAATCAAAGAGAAATATCTGCAATCCACTTCGCATGCATTCAATAACTGTCACAGATGTGCTAGATTTGCATTTTGGATATATTTCACACAATATAATATACTTTATATCAGACTGATATTTTCTGTCTTTTTGTTTATAGCAATTTTAAATAATATAAAAATGTGTAGACAGACATATTTTCGTTGATGAACACCTCATTTAGTACTTTTGCAAATTTCATTTGAGACTGGGAGTTAAATTCCAGGCGTGTAAAATAACTTGGCAGCATCTTTATTCTATGTTTACAGAGAGACGGTTTCTACTGCTGTCTTTCTATCTGCTGACTTTTGATTATAGGTCTTAAACTTTCCTCTCAATTAAATCAAACACACCTGTCTGTGAATGGCATAAATAATCATCTTTTTCTAAAGTTTGCACACCTGTAACCCTGAAGACATCACCATTAAGCTTTCATCACCATATGAGATTATATTATACAAAACACACAAGCACACAGAAATAAAGTTTAATTCTCGTCATTATACATTACATTACTCTGTTCTTCTATTTGATAATGTTCAGTGCTTTGCTACAATCTGTATTGTTAAAAGAGCTATATAAATAAAAGTGACTTGACTTGACATATACTTATATAAACATTATATATATATATATATATATACACACATATAAAATATGTAAAAGAAGGTTTCCATACTCCCAGTTACATTACTCTAAACACTAACAACATTACCACAGCAATTAAAACGCCCTACTACAGGCAAAACACTACATTACCTCAGGATTTGTGATCTTTTTGACAATATTGTATGTTTATAACATAATAATACACCGCTATAAACAAAATTTTATCCTTTTATGAAACATATCGTTCGGTCTTCACAGACGAAACATGCTTTAAACAACAAGCCACTGGTTTACCAATCATTGTAGAAATTATTTTCCAAAATGAAATCGCTACACGCCTAAGCTAACTGTAACTAGCTGTGTAAAAACAAACCGTGAACATAGGCTAAGTTACACAGGACTAACGTTAGTAAACGTAGAGCTTTACCTATCTTAGATAGTTTAGATGCCTCTTCATCCGTCACAGTCTCCATCGCTTAATCCGGTCAATCACATCAAATATTTAATCGAAATACGTTAAATATGGTGTTTGTTTATAACTTCGTAGATGAGTCTATTAGCACCTAGCACACAAGACAGCTAACCGACGCTTGAATTCTGCGCGCACACGCCCATCTCGATCCCCATTGGTCCGTTCAAACGCTTAAACCCCGACTATTGGTCCGTTTTGACGACTCGTTGTAAACATCACCCGGTATTAGTTTAGTGTACTAACTGCTGTTTGAAGAATATTTGTTGAGAATGTGCAGTATTACTTGCTGTTAAAAAAAATTAAAAAATGCACTCATTAAAATTGTGTGTTCAATAATTTAATGTATTGAATGGCTGTACTATTACAAAAAAAACGTAAAAATGTGAATGTGAATAATCTATGACATTAACATTTGAACTTTTTTTTATTATTATTTCTTTTTACAAAAGGTCAGATATTTACTGTAATTGATCTGCTACATAAAAATTCAAATTAATGAAAAATATTATATATATATATATATATATTCATTATTTTTTATTAAATAACAGACTTTAATATTGCCAGTTTTAAAATCAAAAAGAAATTTAAAGAAAAAATGTAGGAATAATTATTTAATAATAAATAGATTTCTTATGCCCACTTAATATGAATAAAATGACTCAAATTTAGATTTAGCAACAATGTTACAATTAGTCTTAGTCATCAGACCTGCCAGCTGCTTACAGGACTACATCACTGATTTACACACACAGGAAATTAATCACATCAGCGTGAGATTACTTCACTTTAGACTCGATCCGAGTCACTGCAGAACTCATTACAGACAATGAACGAATACAATATGGAGTATATAACGCTGATTAAATAAATAATTTAATAGTCAAACTCAGAGCCCAAAGCACAAAATAACTTGGAAAAATACAGTATAAAAACAATGAAGCTGTTACGTCTGAAAAAGATTCTGCAGGAAAAAAAAAAAAAAAAAGAGTAAAATCACCATGTATTTTTATGACTCCAGGACATGATTAGATGAAGAGTTTAAACAAACGGAGTATCTTCATCTTCAGAAATAGAAATACACAGTGCAGTTCTCCTGGAGATGCTACAGAATAAGATCTCCTCTTCTTATCAGCGTGTCTCCCAGACACGTTCATTTGGATTGTTCTCTTCAGTTTCAAACATATTTGGTATAAAAGCAAAAGATGTGCACACAGTGGAAGAAAAGGCAAAGAAACAGAACAAGACACTTCCTGAAGTTTCCTAGTTTTAAGCCTCTACAATTTGTAGTCTGTACCATGTCAGCCATGCTTAGAAAACACTGTCACAAAAAAGAAATCCAATCCTTTAAAAAAATATACAACCTTAATTTTATGGTAAATAAATACAGCAAAGAGTTCTTTTGGTTAGATTAGCTCTGGTCCATCAGTTCAAGAGCTCTCATCACAAACATCATGTGCAGAAAAGTGACTCTGTTTACAGTTGTACTACAACGACTGACACTTGTTCTCTTTGGAGTAAAAAAACAACGCATTCATTTCAAAAGAACACATAAAACACAACACTACATCACACAAACACCGCCACAGAATACACATCAAGCATCAGGTGCATGCTTCGCTTTTCTTGATCGCTTGGGTTCACGTAAATCATCAGGAATCACTGAACATGCAGTGTGTGTGAAGCTCCGCGGCGCTGTCTCCCTGAGATCTGCAACGGACAAATCTGACACACACATGCATGCATGTCTCTTGCACACACACACACACACACTCTGGTTCACACATATGTGCATGCATGCATGTCTCTCTCACACACACACACACACACACACAGAATTTGGTAAAATGAATTAACTATGGACTAACAAAATAAAAAGGCATCTGCAGTTTCCCTCGCTAGCATTTCCATAGAAACCTGACAAAATAAAGCTCTTCATCTCTAGAAACAATCTCTATTGGCAACACCCCAGACACAGTCCGTCTGAAGAAGGTCCAGATGCACTTCGGCGCCTTCAGTTTTCTCCATCTTGCATAATGTCTTACACAACATCTTTATGAAACACCTCAGCCATAATGTGCTCTCTCTCTCTCCCACACACACACACACACACACACACACAGATACTGTTGGCGCTAAAAGGGATGTGATTAAAAGTTCTAGGAAAGTGCTTGACGTCCAGGGGTGTTATGTGAGCGTAGTCTGGCTGTTCTGTTCGTTGAGCAGCGAGGTGGTCTCGTCCACAGGAGTGATGTTCTCTGAAGACGGATGCAGTGCTGGAGTTGTGCTGTTCTCCACATGACCGTGTCCACTGTCCGGAGACTGAGGAGAACTGTCCAGACGAGACGCCACCAGACCGTTCTGATACTGAGAGCGAGTGATCTGAGGAGAGATGAAGGAACAAACCTCATCTGTGTCTGTGTCACAGCAGCAGTCAGAAGAACACCGGCTACAAACACTGTACGGCTCAGAGGTCAAAGATCAGGTTCCTTCAAGATACTTTGTGCAGTTCCTACCATAAATATATCCAAACTTTAGTAATTAGTAATATTCATCGCTGAGAGCTTCATCTGAACAACTGTAAAGATGATTTTCTCAATATTTAGATGTTTCTGCTCCTCAGATTCAGGTTTTCTAATAGTTGTGTCTCAAACAGAGATTATCCTCTCCTAACACACCAGACATCAGCAGAGAGAGGATTTATTCAGCTTATGATTCTTTAAATCTCTCATTCTAATGGTGTTTAAGAGCTTATTTGTTGAAGCATTCATGAATAATCTACACTTCTTCTGCAGGATCATCTCATCTCAGACTGATCATCACGTTCATCATAAACACTCACACTAGCACCTGAACACTTTATTGTGAGAATATTTAACATGCGTCTTCATCAGGTCTGTCTCAGTAATGGAGGTGAATGGGTGCCGTCAGAACGAGAGTCTGATAAAAACATCAGAATAATCCACAGCACATCCAGTCCATCAGTGAACATCTGGAGAAGATCAAACTAATCCAGCATTAAGAGGTTTTTAATAATCCATAACTTCCTCCAGTGTGGTCTCCCATCAGAATCCAGACAGATGTTTGTTTAGAGCATTTTTGGCTTGTAAGCGCTGCTTAAACGCTGCCTTCTCTCCTGATTCGAACACTTTTTCACTGGAGGAAGAGTTATTATGGACTATTTTAGGCATTAAAATCATCTTAATGCTGGATTAGTTCCAGCTCGTCTTCTCCAGATGTTAACTGATACTGTGGTTATTGCATCTCAGTTCATCAAACAAAGTTTCTGTCCTCCAAAAGCCCACACTGATTTCCATTCTAATGTTTTGGTCACGTGTCTTCACCTTGACGATCTGCAGGTCAGCCAGAGCTCGGACGTTGAAGTCGGGAGTGTACTGCGGCTGGGCGGCGCTGCTGAGCTGTGTGTTACTGCCGCTGATGGACGGAGGCTCGGGCCGGTCCGTGTAGCTCAGAGACGCCGAGCGGTTCAGACCACCGACGTGAGACGGAGAGCGGAACTCTGAAACACAGCAGAGAGATCCACACATTACTACTGCAATACATTTACCACTCCATACGGGCCGTTTCTCTTCAAAACCATGAGGTCATGTTCCAGCAACATATTTAACTCATTTCTTTTTTGATTAGTAATGTTCATTGCTAAGAACTTCATTTGAACAATATTCAGATTCCAGATCTTCTAATAGTTGTCTCTCAGACAGATATTCTTCTCTCCAGACATCAATGAAGAAATGATTCATCCAGGTTTTGATGCAAAATAATTGACAGGTAAGACATGTACTGTATTGGGTAATAGAAACTGAAAATGGTTATTTTTAATCTTCAATTTTTCCTTGTTGAGCATAAACACTTTTAAATGAGTAACACATTTGGGAAAACTAAAATATGAAAAATGTATTTCATAAGGTCTCTTATTAACACATTCCTGTACAATAAATTAAAGATGCTATTGACAAATAAAATTTAATTTAACCATTAAAACTGAAAAATTAAAATGAAATAAAACTCTGCAATGTGACATGCCTTTTATATATATATATATGTGCTCAGGCATGTTTTCTATTCGCCTGCTTTATGAAAAGGGTTTCCCAGCATGAAGAATACTGTTACTGCCACAATAAATCAGTCAACAATATCAGACTGAATCATGTCCTCCTGCATCATCAGTGCAGTTCATTTCCAGTTAATGATCACATCCTTTCACTTAATGACCCTACAGACCTCTGAGACTATAGGGAAGCTTGTACTTTCCCTTGTATTGTTTAAGTTATTAAGTATGCATGATTCATAATCACAGACTACACAAGTTTGAGCTCCACACCAGTTCACTTATTCCTACAAGACTGAGAACAGAGCCTGAGTGATCCAGAGAAGAGCTATTACCTATTACCTTTAAAAAATGCGTTTTTAAAGATTTTCTTCTTATTATTATATAATGACTTATTATCAAATTAATTAGAGATTGCCAATGATTAGTAAAATTGAATGAAACCATTAAAATGAAATCCCCAACTAAAAAAACCTGAAAACAGATATCAGTGAAAAAAAGACTGAATATGATTCAGTTAATTAGATCTGACAGAACTAAATACAGAAAAAGCTGGGTTTGGAAAATACATAAATGTTTAAGAAACTATATATATATATACATAAAATGAGTCTTGTTTTAAATAATATAGAGTAGAATTAAAATAGAATTGGAAGTGCTACAGTTAAAGGAAGTCAAATAAAGATGGACTTATAATATATAACTATATCTAATAGCTTATTAAATATTATAATTATGTGTTTACTGAGCAGCATTTCTGGAGAATCACGTAACAGTGAAAACTGAAAATATTGTAGATTTTAAAATGAATTAAAATAGAAAATAGTCTTTTAAAACTGCAACAGTTTTTCACAGTATTAGTTTTATGACACATTCTCAAACAAACACAGCGTTGAAGAGTTTCTGAAGCATTAAAACCTCTCCAGCACCAAGCGTCTGACCAGCAGCTTCCTGTGTTTAGAGGCTTGTTCTACACAACACATGACCGTGAGGTCAGAGGTCAGCAGACGAGCTGGAGTGATGCCGCCATCTACAGGCCTCTCTCAGCACTGCAGCACACACTTCTGAGAAATACAGCCCAATTTAACCCATTATTTGCTGGAAAATGCATCTAACCTTCTGTAAATCATATCCAAAATAAAGATTTTGTTTACGTTATATATTTACATGTGCTCTGCATATTTACACACACACACACACGCATGTATATATTTAGAAAATATTTACGCTTAAACATTTATATTCTCTATTAAATACAAATATATTCCCTTTATAAACATATTTTTCTTAAATATCCAAACCGTGTAAAGAGAAACCTTTATTATGGATGTGATTAAGTGATTGTTTGTCATGCAGGTTTGTGAGTACATGTTGACTGTATTTGGGTGAACTACTTCTCTAAACGCGTCTAAAACCTGCTGCATTACCGGACACATCTATTCTACTTTAGTGTCCCTGGAGAAAAAAAGTCCACCCAAAAATTTAAATTAGCCCATGATTTACCTCGAGCCAGACGTACATGACATGACTAAAGAAATCATGGGTTCATTTTCATTTTTGGGTCTCTTTAAACAGTTATTTCTGTGACCCGTCCCAGCGAGCGGTTAGAGAGCCCCGACATGCCGACAGTTACCTGGGAACCGAGAGAAGAGAGAGCATCTCTTAAGAGACAGGTGATGAGGACGAGAGACACTCACTGAGAGACACAGAGAGAGAGACAGACAGAGATGGATGGGAAGAGTGAGACAGGATCGAAGAAGAATGAAACAAGACAGACACTACTGTCAGCTCTCTTTCAACTTTTATTTCTTCTACAAAAATACACCTTGTAAAACTAGCTCTCTCTAGTCATATTCTATCTGCTTGTTTATTTATTATAAAATGTATTTATTATTATTATAAAATGCAGTACAAAAACATCTTTTCTCAACTTTAGATGAAATGCCTCACAGGAATAAACTACATTTTAAAATAAAATGAAAACAGATATTATAATAAATCCCAATACTGCTGTTTTTACTATATTTGTGATCATACAAAAGCAGGCTTGGTGAGAAGAGAAGGTCTTTGAACAGTAGTGTTCATACACGAGCACAGACAGACAAACACAGAGTCTTCCTCTGATCTCATGCTCATACAGGGCTGCTCAAAGGTTTGGGATCCGTACGGTTTTTTAGTAAGTTTAAAGAACACAGGAAGAAAACATTAAGCAGCAGAGCCGACACTGATAATAAATCAGTATATTAGAAAGCTTTCTGAAGCATCACGTGACACTGAAGACTGGAGAAATGATGCGTCACAGGAATAAATTGCAATAATATTTCACAATATTGTGTTATTGTTTTAGTATTTTTGATTAAATAAATACAGTCTGAGTGAGCACACTGGTTTAGAACAATATGAAGATGAGAAACCATGAAGACCTTCATTTCTAAAGGGTCTGTTTAAGTGGACAGAGGACGGACACTAGAGGGCGACGGCGTGTCAAAGCCCAACAGAGAGAGATGGGTGGCCTGGAAAGCCCATGTGAAATAATTATAATTATAAGTGATTAGTGCTTTAAAGTGTTTTCCCATCTGTTGTTGAAGCCTGTAATAATGTGGTGTTTAGTAGAATACACACAGACTCACAATCAAGACCACCTACTGCTGATACTCTGAGAGTGTAGCTATCATCTTAAAGCTCTTGAGATGAGAACACACAGCAGCGAAGAGGACTGCGTGTGTGTGTGTGTGTGTGTGTGTGTGTTCGTCTCACCTAGTGTCGGAGCGCTGAGAGCCATGACCCCGTAGAAAGAGAACGGTCCCGTCTCAAACTTCATAT
The DNA here is from genome assembly GCA_032357475.1 of Enteromius thamalakanensis. NCBI lineage: Eukaryota > Metazoa > Chordata > Actinopteri > Cypriniformes > Cyprinidae > Enteromius > Enteromius thamalakanensis. Next base: position 13,936,893 of record JAUCMT010000088.1, read on the forward strand.
TCTCGTTCCCAGCCTCCACCTCCACACGACCCTGTGAGGAGAACCAGAACAATTCATTAACACGTATTCAGTAAAGATGAGTTCCGTGGAGGAAAAGTGATAGTAAAGATAATAAATTAGTAAATCAGTGTATTATTATGATTTCTGTAGGATCATGTGACACTGAAGACTGGAGCAATGATGCTAAAATACAGCTAGGACCACAGCTCTACATGAGATGTTACAGGATATAAACAAACACCAACAACACAAAAAAACCTTAACCCCCTCTACTGTACAGACTGTATGTGCTATTGCCCCACACCAACCCTACACCTAAACCTACCCCTTACAGGAAGCTTCAAAAAACTTCATTCTGTGTGTTTTATAAGCTTGTTTCCTCATGGAGACCTGACAAATGTCCCCACAAGGTCAAAATTTACTAGTATTCCTATCTTTGTGAGGACAATTGGTCCCCATGAGGATATAAAAACCTGTACACACACACACACACACACACACACACAGACAGTTAGGGAGTGTTTGCAGTAAGGGACAGCAACGGCTGCATGAATCCTGTTTTTCTGGAAAGATCAGATCAATCACGTTTTACAAATATACAAACTGACCTTAACGAGAAAGCCCTCCAGGACAAAAACACACACACAGAGGAATAAGAAACACAAAGAAGAGCTCTTTAAATAGACCATCCTGACTGCCCTTGTGCCACTAAATGTACAAACCCATGGCTCTGTGTGTGTGTGTGTGTGTGTGTGTGTGTGCGCACTGGCAAAGGGAAAAGTTCACTTTTATCAATTATAAACACACAAAGCATATTCCACCTTCAGACATCAACAGCTAACAAACTTTAATATCGAGTTCTCACAAACACACACATTAATAACACTAAAGAGTTTAACAATCACATTGTTTTAATGAAAAGTAGCATTGCTAATCCTTTTTGCTTTCGAATAGTTCAAAAACTATAGCAAATTTTTAAAAATCATTCTTAAGTGTCAATTATTGCATTATTATTATATGTTAAAATGATTAGTGTAAACTTTAAACTTAAAATTTACTGTTTTTGAATATAACCACAAACATACATATACACATATACATATATACACACAACACTTTTATAATATATAATGCTAATTAAATTATTTAAAAATATAATTGTCCGATTTAGTCAACTGTGAATAATATTGTCTTGCACACAGTGAGTCTGCAGATGGGCTGTGTAATTAATGGAGGTGTTGAGATGAGAGTGTGTGTGTGTGTGTGTGTGGGGGGGGGTTGGGGTGTCTGGTGAAGTTGCATCACTCCATAACCTCTTCTCATAGTCAGCTGTCAATCATTCACAAACACACACAGAGTGAAATGAGTGTGTGTTTAACAGCTCTAAACATCAGTGCTCATGAGCAGCGAGCACAGGACCATCACAGATGCTAGAATCCTCTCCTCGCAAAGTCCAGGAACTAATAGAGACGAGTAAAACTCCATATTTACTGAATAAATCAGACGGTCATGTTTGTGAATGCTCACTCCAGCAGACACACTTCTTTTAGGACAGATGAGAGCTCTGCTACTGACCGTCTGAACTCACGACCGGTCTTGAGCTCCAATCTACACAATCTTTTCAGACTGACGGAAAATATAAACACCAAGCTGCTGTACTGTAACCTTATATTTATTCAATTAAGTTTATTTGTAGAACTGAAAAGCTTTTAAGTAGTTTTTAGATCTGAAAAAAGTTTTTAAATCTACAAAAAAAAAAATTCAATTATTTGTTCATTAATCTTTTTTAAAAAAACCTGTAATTTATTTTTGGAAAAAGAGTTTAGATGCTGCACTTAATCGAGCATCTAAATCTTTCACCCCGTATCTAAAACCCAAATTTAAGTTTTAAACAACCATTAAAAGTTTATCTTATCTTTAAACGATTGATGATTTGGGTTCCCTTTAATTCAGCTTTATTTTCCAAAAGCTAAATAAACTAACATGAATATATATACATTTAAATATAAATATACAGAAACTTAAGTCTTCTTTTTATGTTTTCATTTTAAAAATTAAAAACCAATCAAAACACAATCCTGTCCTTGACTTTTTTCAGGTGTTTATCAGCTCTTGCTTTAAAAGAAGCAGCATACGCAGGTTTCCTCCTGAATATGCTCTGAAGAAGAAGAGGAGCTGTGGAGCATTAATCTTTGATGAAGGTCACTCGGCCGCTCTCGGCTGGAGGCTGTCTTTAACGCTGCCAGGAAAGAAAGGTCTCTTCGTTGGGAAGTCTACTTGCTCAGCGTATTAAATAATAATCATAATACGCCGTATATCCTGCTTCCACAAACACATCATTGAGCTGCTTTAAATAATAAATAGCAAAAGCCACACAAACAGACGCGTGACACATTCACCAGCCCTAAACCGCTGCTAGTGTGCACTCCATGAGCTCGCTGTGAATAATCTACACCGCTGACTTCCTGAACCAGAGCACTTGAGCTAAACACGTTCAGTCCAGCACAGTTCAGGGAACAGAGATCAGTGTCCAGACGCTCGAGTCCTAAACTACACCAGTTTGAGACGTCGAACATATCTCTGCGTGTCCTAATCAGCATTTAAAGACCTACGTAAAGCTGAAAGAACGTCTTGTTGCATGCACTGCACTTTATAATTATAAATTTATATTTGCAATATCATCAATATCCTTCCATACATTTACTTGTCTGAAACTAATAAATGAAACTTCACTAAGTTTTTTAGTTCTGGTTCACACAAAATATATTTGGAAGGCAAACAGTAACTGGACTGACAGCAACTGTTTGGTTCCCAACATGCCTCAAAAGATCTTGATTTGTGTTGAACAGAAGAAAACAAATGATGGTGATTGTGGAGGAATGACTGTGTGGGGTCCGAGCTGAACACTAATGACTGTTTAGAGGTCAGTAATCACAGCAACAAACCAGACCGAGAGTGTGAAGGAAGTGATGGATGATGGGACTGCTGTGGGAAATCACCTGGATCTCTGCCTGCCAAAACCTAGCTTCACCCAGGAGAGAATACAACTGAAACAAACCATTTATATCCTTGTCATCATACGCTTCTCACTGTTACTTCAGCTCAGCTTCTTCATAAGAAAGCGTTCCTCACAGCAGACCATGAGCTGAGCTTCATTTATCACAGCAGCAATAAACCAGCTACATTCTAAAGTCTAATACAAAACTAATACTTATATTTAGCAAGAATGAATTAATTTGGTCAAGTGGCAGAAAACATTTATAAAACATTGATTTTAAAAAAGGCTGCTATTTAAAATTTTTCGATTCAAGAAAATGTATTTCCAGAAGTGTGCAGCACAACTAATAATAACAATCCGAGATGCTTCTTGAGCAGCTGAGCAGAATATTGAAGGATCATGTGACTCTGAAGCAGAGTAATGATGCTGAAAACCAGCTTTGAGGAAAACATTAGAAATATTTTAACAGATTTTAAATTGTACTAAAATATTTTTCTTTGTCAAACACACTACCAGACAGATGTTTCTGAACTGTAAAATATTTATTTCCTCCAACATACTGCAATATTTTTACTATTTACAAAAACTGTGTCTGATATCTATATCTGTATCTATATCTATATATATATATATAGAGATAGATAGATAATTATTTAGAATTTATATTTTTACAGCTTTTGCAGTGCTTCAGATCAAATAAATGCAGGTTTGGTGAGCAAAAGAGACTTTTCAAACTTTTAAACTTTAGTTTGTTTCAAGATGATCTAAAATCTTTTTTCTCAGGCCAGCTGAACAGCCCTGATCGACTAGAGACAGGAAACTCATTTACAGCGAGTCGAGTCTTCAGGTTTAGCATGTGACGGCAGAAGGCTGCTTCAGCGCCGGTCTGTGTGAATGTCTTGAGCATCAGTTACCTGCAGGATGAGGATGAAGTAGTCCACGGCTTTGCCGCGCAGGTACAGGTAGTGATGCGCTGATTTCTTGTCGTTCTCGTTGAATTTGATCTCCTGGATCACGTCAGGGTGTCTCAGGATACGCAGAAGGACTTTCTCCGAGATCTGAGACGGACTGAACAGATTGACCTCTGCAGAGACACAAACATCGCGCTTCTTTTTGACAAAACAGTAGTACTTTATAATAATGTTTTTATACAACTCTTACATTTAAGTTGAGTGAACTCAATAGTGCGTATCTAAAATAAATAACTGCTTACTGTGGTGATAGTGTCCGAAAAACTGTTTTATATAACAATACCAGTCAAAGGTTCTTCAACAGAAGGGTTTTTAAGGAGTCTTTATTGCTCACCAAGCCTGCATTTATTTGATCAAACTACAGCTGGAAAATAAGCTGAAATATTCTGCATTTGAGAAGTTATAGAAATCAATACTTTTATTTAGCAAGACTGCTTTAAATCCATCAAAAGTGTGTTTTGCTGTAGATCAAATAAATAATCAAACATATGCAGGCTTGCTGAGCATTAAACACAGTAAACCAAGCTGGTGCAGGTTCTTGGGGCTTGTAAATAGAATTATCTCTGATGATTGTAGAAATGATAGCGTGATTGTGGACCTGTGGCGAGGAAGCGGTGAGCGGCGAGCAGCAGCTGAGGAGAGATCGTGACTTTAGAATCGCTCTCGTGTTTGAAGGCAGAGAAGTCCCGCTTGTTCTTATTGTGTGCCACTTTCTTCCTCGTGCGGTTATCAGCTGCAGAAAGAAAGCAGAAACACCTCCAGGCTCAGACACAACACGTTCTTTTCTCTCAGAAACGCACAGCTCTGATTTCAGGAAGGCGTAAGTGAATAACACAACAGAGAGAGGAAGACAACAGAAGAAGAAGCGCTCCACTCACTGTAGCGGTCAGACTCGTCCAGGATCTCTGATTTGATGATCTCCTCGATGACGTCTTCCAGAGTGACCAATCCCAGCACCTCGTAGAACGGATCTCCCTCGCCCTCGCTATTAACCTTCTGGACAATGGCCAGGTGTGATTTACCTGAGGAAGAAACCAGCCATCACAATCAGTTCAGCCCATATCCCATCAGCCCCATCAATCAGGACTCAACAACAGCTGTTAAAAAGACCGAAAATACAGTGCTTCATTTTTAAAACTTTTCAAACTGAGACCAGAGATTTAAAAGAACTACTGAAAGCTAGTGTGATACGGACTACACAAGAGAAATGAACAGCGTGAGAGAAGTACTGAGTTTCTGCTCAGGTTAGTGAGAGTAAACACAGAGCAGTACTGTAGTGCTTCCTGTATGGTGTTTCTTTATAAACCGTGTCGAGACGAACAGAGAGAGCTAGCGGTGTTTACAGGGAGCTCTATTGTGGCACTAAAAACCCTAAAGCGCTTGCTCATCAGATCAGAAAGCTTCCATCCAGAGCTGACCGCTGCAAAACAACTCAGCATCTTGAGTTACAAAATATCTCAACATGATCGTCTCGTCCAAAACCACTTCCTCTCTCCTGCCGTGGACGCTTCATTGCTATAGTTGAGACTGACGAACAATCAGAAGATTTCACTGCAACGGGGCTCCAGACTAAGATTCATTTTTCTGATGCTTTGAAAGACATCATCACAGGTGTGTATCCTGACTTTAACGTATTCGAGGATATGTCACAGTTCAGACAGCTCAAACATGCATTTTAGTTTAAGCCTTGTCTGTGAAACCAGGAGAATATTGTATTCTCAGCTGTCAATATTGACTACATTTTCATACACAT
>JAUCMT010000088.1:13970720-13983617 GCA_032357475.1 Enteromius thamalakanensis
TACTAGTATTCCTATCTTTGTGGGGACAATTGGTCCCCATGAGGTGATAAAAACCTGTACACACACACACACACACACACACACACACCTGACGGCTGCACTCGTAGAAAAACAAGCATTTCTAAGAGATTGAGATTCTGTCGTTTATTCACAGCAAATAAAGATACTGACAGATGTAGGCAAAGGCATATGGATATTTAAACCAAAAACGTACATTTCATTTTGAATGGAAATGGATTTATAGACAATAAAAGAAATATTTGAAGACTTCAGATGCAAAACCTGTGTTAACAAATAGGTTCATTTGATTAACTGAAAAGTAAAAAAAATTGAACACAAACACAGGAGCCTGAGAACGCTCATTTAAAAAGAAATGTTTCAGCTGGCTTTTTCATCAGGCTTTCAAGCTTCTGCATCTAAACTCTTGATTTTTACACTCAGTCATTAAGTTCTGCAGATATTGTTGAAATTTTAAAGACAAAATCTAATTAAGCCCGTGTGATTCTACACAAACAAGGAGTTGGAGTGGTTTGGGAAATCAGTACACATTCATTTGTGAACACAACACAACAGAAGAGAAGAGACGTCTTTATTGAGTTGAGTATTATATATTGATTTCAATGTCAGGTGCATGTCATTCATTCATGATTATAAAACTGTGAGTGTCTCAGGTGCTGAAGACAAATCTGACACCCAGGCTTTTTAAAGGCTCTTAAGATCATCTTGATGTCGTCTCATTGAGCTGATGGACTCTAGGCACTGTCTCAGTTTGGACGCCCAGTCATCTGATCGCTCCAGAACATCACAGCGGGTCTCCAGCCTGTCTAACGCCTGCAGCGCTTCGGGGAGGTCAAGGGTCAAACCGGCCGTCTGCACGGCCTCCTGGAACTTGGCCGGTGATGCGGTCGCTAGGCAGCATCTGCATACAGAGAGCCTTTGACTTAAGTGTGTGTGTGTGTGTGTGCACCTGGTATTTATCACCTTATGGGGACACCTATGAAGAGAGAGACCCCAGAAAACACATGGAGACACTACATGAGAGTGTGTGTGTGTGTGTGTGTGACCTGTTGTCTCCGGGTCTGATGGCCGTGTGATAGTGCTGCCACACTCCTACAGCAGTATGAGGACAGATGAGATAGTGATTGTCCGTCCAGCATCTCCTCATGGCCTCCAGTATCCCGTCATCAGACACAGAGCCGGACGATAACACCGCACACAACTAGAAAACACAACTCTATTATCATCCAGCTCTGATCTGATAAATGCGTAATAATTTACTCACCCCCATGTAATCCAAGATGTTCACAAAGAAACAGGAGGAAAAGATTCCAGGGTTTCTCCATACAGTGGATATTAATGGATATAAACACAGCTGCAGAGAGCTCTACACGATCCCACCTTTATAAAACCATTCTTAAAAGCATCTGTCACCACTGAACTCCACTATATGGAGAAAATAATGAAATGTTTTTCACCAAAAAACTTACATTTCTTTTCCACTTGAGGAAGTCATACTTATTTTTGTTGTGGAGCAGTCGTTTGATCTCATATGACTTCATGTAATAATGTTACCACTTCCAGTCATGTATGTTTTTACCTTAAAATCATTTACTACTGAACTCTGAACTCCTGACATGATGAGTGAAAACACAAACATCTGTGATCACAAGGGGGCATTGAAATCTTTCCTCTGGAAGGGAACTTATCCTTTAACGTGATAATATTCAGAAACTGTGTGTGTGTGTGTGTGTGTGTGAATGATGACCTGCTGCTGGAGGGACACTGGGAGAGAGAGTTTGTGTGTGGTCTGAAACTCCTCCATCAGTCTCTTCACCATCGCTCCGTCTCGAGCGGACAGGAGCCAGAACACACGCTCCATGTTATACGGGTCCTGGATGTCGATGGCAGGAGCGAGAGTTTGCTGGACGGAGCCGGACACGGAGAAGTCTCCGGTCTGCAGCGCGCGGTGGACGATGTCGTTGGAGTTGACCACAGCCACGAGACGCAGAGGGACTCCCATCAGCTTCACGATGACCCCAGCTGAAGTCAAAGCTCTGTTACTTTACTACATTAAACCCAAGCAGCTCTCTGTTCACCATTACAACATAAACTACTGAAACATAAACCCTGCACACGGCTCAGGTGTTCATGTGCTCAGATCACAAAAATATCTTAATGATATCTTATCACGTTTTCATTGTGTTAGAGAGCACCACTTATAATCAGCATAAGTTAAAGATAGTAGAATAAATAGTATAATTATGACATATCAGACTCTAAACTGAGGTTCTGTGTGTGATGGTGGTTCTTCACCTGTGATGTTCCCGGCTCCTCCGGTGGGCACCAGCACCTCCAGCTCCTCCAGCAGGTCTCCTCCGCCCCGCCGAGCGCTCAGATGAAGATACGCAAACAAGAAATGAGCCAGCTGCACCAGGATCCTGGACCAGTTCACCGAGTTCAGACTCATGAGTCCGTGACGCCGCACCAGATCTGGATCCGCAAAGAGTTTCCTCAGAGGAACGTCAATGTCATCAGACGTCCCGTCAGCTGCAGAACAAACACACAACTCTCAGAGATCTAACACACATACATACACGCGTGCTTAAAAGGTTCTTCACGCTCCACAAAGAACCACCTCTTACCTTTTTATAATCTTAAGTACCTTCTTTCACCACAAAGAAGCGAAACAGACAGGCTCTTCAGATGTTAAAGGTTCTTTATGGAGCCATTTAAACAAAAAAGGTTCTGCTACAGAATCCTGAAGCACCTTTAAATTAGTTCAGTTAAAAAGCCTTGAATAATCAGATGTTTAAATGTTCTTCTGATCACCAACGCTGCATTAATTTGTTCAAAAATACAGTTAAATTTTTTCATATTATTACAGTTTCAAGCAGCTGCTTTATATGTGAATATAGTCTTCAGAAATCATAATAATATACTGATTTACTGCTCTACAAACACTTCTGATTATTATCCGAGTAGAAGACAGTCGTGCTGAACAGTGGTGTTGTTTAAACTGTGATGCATTTCAGAAGAATAGAAAGTGCCAAGAGATGGAGATCTTCTGCTACATTATTAATGCCTTTACTGTCACTTTGTATCTCTGTGTCTGAATGAAAGCTAGTCTTCACCTGCAAACACATGGACGTTGTCTGCTATGCTGGTGGTCATCTGTCGCTCCTGGACTCGAGTGATGCGTCCGCGGGGAAACACCACCACTATGTCCACTTCACTGACCCCCAGCACACTTCTGATGGCCGAGCCGCCCGTGTCGCCCGACGTTCCTGAAACAACATCAGCTCTGAATCTCCGTCGCAGGACACGAGCAGCTCTGAGACACACGACTCTTCCTACCTACTACTATTGTGGCCCGTTTGCCGTCTTTGCGCAGAAAGTACTGCAGGAACTGAACGGTGCAGGACATAGCCAGGTCCTTAAAGGCCAGTGTTTCTCCATGAAACAGTTCCAGGATGGAGAGAGCGTCCTTCAGCTGAACCAGTCTCACAGCTTCAGGAATGGAGAAGCTAGACAGCGCTTGCTTGATGAGCTCTACAGAGAGACAGAGGTGTTTTTGTTCCACGTTACATAATCAGATCACTTTTTCAGCTAACTAGCCAAGTAATGCATTCCTTTTAGTTTAGAAAGAGTAACTTTTCTAAATAATTAACTCCAGTTCCTCATGTACAGACTGACAGGGTTGCCATGTTGAGAGAAATCAGAAAGGTACATTCAATATATTAGCTTGTTATTAAGGCAGTACTGTGATGCAGCACTTTTTAAAGTCAGTTTCGCAGCACTCACGCTCCAGATCTCGTCGTGGGATCTCCTGCTCGGGGATGTAGAGGCTGCAGATCTCACACAGCAGCTGCTGATAGGACAGACGGCTCCAGGAGCGCAGAGTTTCTGCAGACAGAGACGGGATGGTCTCCGGCATGAACATGCCTCCGTCTGCAGCGTATCCGGAGAACAGGACATCTCTGAAGCTGCGGCCCTGAACGCCCGCTCGCGTGCTGCAGTAACGCATCCTACAGAACCAGCAGAACATCAGCATTTACTGGAGATCTCCTCGTCATCGAGATCAGGAGGAGTGTGTCCATCCATTACTGAGACTCTGATGCAGAAACACATTTCTCCAGACCTGATGAAGACACACACTCCTCCTGATCTAGGATCACCTCCTGGTTGGTAGATATTCAGCAGTTGTAATTTTGAGTGAACTATTTCTTTAACCCTGCACTGAAAACGAGTGAATCTCGTTAATGACTGCCATTATCACTTAGCTGTCTATTAATGTGTAAATATACATTCACTAATTTCACTTTTTGTTGTCTTTAATCCATTTTGTGAGCTGTGGTGCCCTCAGAAGCGAGAAGTTTCTCATGTAGGACTGTATGCAGCACTTCTCCGGGAACTCTAAGAAAACATTCGGTGATTTTCTCAAGTGGAGATCAAAGGTCTGAAAATGTTATGCCGCTGTTTACAGTGTTTTATTTGTTAAAGATGACGCTTAATCGCAGCTTTTTACTCGCGTATTTTCATGAATGTTGATATTACGCTATAAATGAAGGAGAATAAGCGGATCGATACCTGCGGCAGACTGGACTCTCTTCAGCCGGAGCTGCTGCTCTCTGAGCCCGCGGAGTTCTGCTCGGTCTCTGCAGAACAAATGTGGGCGTTTTTCAATTTCTGGATGTTTCTCAACCGCGGGATGTTTTTCAACCATGCAATTAAAATGATCCCCCTGACTTAAGCCTACCCCTAAACCTACCCTCACTATGACGTCAGCCAATCAGGAACATGGGTTGAAAATGGCCCAATTTGGCAACTCCCACTACAGTTGCTGCAGAGACCTATACTTGGGTCCAGCGGGGTCATGGAGGAGGAGGACCCAGATCAGTGCTCCTGGGACCTGGAGTTCATTTAGTTTATATGTAAACGGATACAAGCGGCTAACATTGTCCATAAATGTAAATATATTGATCGTAAACCCAATTTTTTCTTCAAACAAGAAGTGAAGTTGTATTTAAATGCTATTGTCATATTTAATATTATTTCTTAATATATTTGTGAAGCGACTAACAATAAACTCTTTGTGAACGTATTTGGTCTATGTGATGTTTATTCTTTTTATCATTTTCCTTTCCTATTTACAAATGAATCGTTGTTAAATTAATCTGTGTTGGTTTTTATGCTTCTGAAGCAGTTTTAGATGAATCTGTCACGTGATAGCCGTTCCTTTACCCAGCGCTGTGAGGATCAGCCAATCAGAGCCGTTTGTGATTCAAGGAGACGCTTACGTTTCACATCTCTTGGATGAAATACAAAACTTTAAACAAGAACGTAACCCAATCTTAAAAAATCTAGGTTGGATTATATATATATATATAATTATCAATAAAATATAAATTTTATTTTACCATAACTCATATTGATACTGTAAGATGGGGCTATTTGTCACAGAAATCTGGCATCAAACAGCCAGCAACAGTAAAAACAGCAGTGAATCACAAAACACCTTGTAAAAGGTCATTATAAGGTCATGTAAAGGTACAAAACATCCAAATGAATTTCATGTTTTGCTAATTTTTTTTTTACTTTTATTGCAATACTGAATGATGCATCATGAAGGTCAGACGGATGTCAGTTTGGGACACTTGTGTTGGTTTAGAGGTGTTTTATTGGTAAAACGATGTTGTCTGAAGCTACATGATCTAGCTGCTCATGTATAAGATCCTGCGGTTAAAACAGCGATGAAGGACAGACCAGTGTCCAGTTCTCCTGAAGCATTATCAGAGAATCATGTGAAGATCAGCTGATGTCTTATTTCAGCATAACCTTTGGACATTTATTCCAAACTAAGCTTTTTCTCAGCGGTTTATTCATAATCTTTATATAATCTTATTGTGCATTGATAGGTTTAAAGTCTGATGAAACAGACTCTGATTGAGCACAAACACTGAAAACGGCCTGTCGAAGCCCAACACAGCATTTCTGCAGAGTCTTCTGGACCGGATCTGAAGAAACCCACGGTGAGATTCAGTCATGATGTGTTAAATCAGTGTGTGTTCGATACTGATGCTGATGTGTTTCTGCAGCTGCTGATGGATTTCAGTGGAAAATACCAGCTGGAGTCTCACGAGAACTTCGAGGCCTTCATGAAGGCTGTTGGTGAGAAAACCTGGACCACAAAAACAGTCCATTATTTTAATAAATCATCTCTCCACTGATGTCTGGTGTGTTAGGAGAGGACAATATCTGTCTGAGATACAACTATTAGAAAATCTGAATCTGAGGAGCAGAAACATCTAAATATTGAGAAAATCACCTTTAAAGTTGCTTAAATTAAGCTCTTAGCCATGAATATTACTCATCAGAAATGAAGTTTTGATATATTTCTGGTAGTAAATGTATAAAATATTTTCATGGATCGTGATCTTTACTTAATATTTTATGTCATAAATAAGTAATGTATAATTGTGACCCGTACAGTGCATTGTTGTGAATGTCTACAAATACATCTGTGCTCTTCTGACTGCTGCTGTGTTTCCATCCTCATCCTCATCACACACTACTCATGTGTTTGTGTCTCAGGGCTGCCAGATGAAGAGATCGAGAAAGGTAAAGACATCAAGAGCATCTCAGAGATCCATCAGGATGGGAAGGACTTTAAAGTGACGGTGACGGCGGGAACTAAAGTGGTGCTGTACTCGTTTACTGTAGGAGAGGAGTGCGAGCTGGAGACCTTCACCGGAGAGAAAGCTAAAGTAAGATCCGTCCACAGCAGCGTGTTATCATTCAGTTCTGGCCTTCAGTGTCAGAGGAAAATAAAACAGTGTGCTGCTTAACTTCAGGATGCTTTTGTAGCATTCAAACGTTATTACACACACTCTTCTCCTGTCAGAGTTTCTGATCTCAAACAGCAGAAACACACCAAAACTGTACAACCAGACACTAATAATCAGACTTAGACTTTTCAATTTCATAAAGCACTCTTTGCAGAACACACACACATCTAACAGGAATTAATATTATAGCAAAGGTGTTTGCTAATGTTTTCTTTAGAGATGTGTTTATGATATTTTGATGTTGAAGGTGTTTTGCAATTCTTGGATTATGTGTTATTAAAAATGTGAGAGAGGTCAGAAAAACTGTATTTAATTAATTAAAAAGAAACTCTGAGAAATTATAGTAATGAAACAGTTGATAAATAAATATTTATAAGTAAATAAGTAATTTTCAAAAAAGTAAAAACATTGTATTGTATTACTTTAACTGAGCTTTAAGTAGTTTCTCATTTAATGTAACTTGAACTAAAATAACTCAAACTTAGAAAAAACAATAAATATGTATTACAAAAAATTAAACAGAAAAAAAACATTGCAAAAATGATCATTTAATTGATTAAAATGATAAACTAATGATGTTGATAATTAAGCACATTCCCATTTCTACTGTAAAGTAAAAAAAACAATCAGTATAATATAGTATGTAACAAAAATATTATTAGACAATCATTCTGTAGTTTATAATCTGTACGGACAGACACTCCACTTATATGTTCATTTATTTTAATTATGGTAATGTAAAAGATGTGTGTGTTTATTATTTTTGAGAAATTACTTTCATCTGATAAGACAGATTTATCATTATGTGAATCCTTGGGATAAAATGATTTTCAATCAAAATCAAATGTTTTATGTGAAATATGACCTTTTTTGTTCTATGATTGATAAGATATGAAACCTGTTTGTGTGTGTATGTGTGAGAGTGTGTGTGAGAGAGAGAGAGAGTGTGTGTGTATGTGTGAGAGTGTGTGTGTGTGTGTGAGAGAGAGTGTGTGAGCGTATGTGTGTGTATGTGTGAGAGAGAGTGTGTGTGTGTGTATGTGTGAGAGAGAGAGTGTGTGTGTGTATGTGTGAGAGAGAGAGACTGTGTGTGTGCGTGTGTGTGCGTGTGAGAGAGAGAGAGAGAGTGTGTGTGTGTGTACTTGTTTATGCTACATTGTGAGGACCAGATGTCAAGGATAGTAAAACATGAAATTTTGAAGGAAAAGATGATTATGTGACCTGTCTGTGTGTGTCTGTGTGTGTGTGTGCGTGTGTGTCAGAGTGTGGTTCACATGGACGGGAATAAGCTGACGGTGTGTGTGAAGGGGATCGAGTCTGTGACGGAGCTGACCGGAGACACCATCATTAACGTAAGACTGAACATCATCATCGTCACCTTCATCACCACACACACCTGACGCTCAATCTCGTGTCGTTTCAGATCCTCAGCTTTGGGGGCATCGTCTACAAGCGCCTCAGCAGACGCATCTGACTCACAACAGCACACAGGATCTGCTCAGAGCTCTTTATTACACACACACACTCTTCATGAAGAGGCTCTGATTGGTTCTCCAGACATCATCAGAGGCTTGTCGCTGAGCACAGCTTCTCTCATGCTGCGATAGACCGGCTCGTTGTGCTTGAACAAGTGCAGCTCCATCTCCGTCTGCGCCCGCATCGCCTGAAACACACACACACGCCGTCAGCAGCACAGTACACCTCAGATACCTTTATTGATTTAATATGAAGCAGATAGTAAATCATAAATAAAAGTTTTAAAAAGCTTTACTTTGTATGACTGTATTGTATGAAAACATTTTTAATCATCATTAAATTATTCAATCCATTTCATTAATATAATTTTTTGGGGTTTATTCTCATTCACACGCAGTCAGATAAAATGCTCCCAGAGCTGTTCTCAGCAGCTTCACATTAAACATGCAGAGAGAGATCTGTGTGTCTCTTCTGTCAGACACCAAACCTAACCGTTAACCCTCTCTGTGCTCCGAAGGTTTGTTCATACTTCATTCACACTGATTTATACAACATTTACTCCTAAAACATGGTAAAGCTACATGAAAACCACAAAGGTATATTTTATTCATCAACTCTACCTACACTTTGCTTTTATTAAAATAAACAAAAAAAAAAAGCTTTAATTGTTTAATGACTGCCTTTTTTCTGGTGTTTTGTATTCATATGTGATATAAATATAAAATATTATGCATATAAAAAACACGAGTAAACTAATTAAGAGCTTCTGAATCTGTAGGAAGTACTCAAAATTAACATGAACCCACAGAATGTTTTATCTTGTGTAAGAATTCATTTTTCATATAATTTAGCTTTTGCTAATGCTGGAAGTTATTGTAAAAAGCATGACTCTGTAATAAACCATCTTTTTTACTTTGTCTGAATGATTTTGTCTTTGAGAAAAAAAATACTGCTCTAAAAAAGCTGGAATGTTTTCAAATCTGGACTAACACTGCTGTTGCTTTCCTCAAATGTGAGCCTTTTAAAATATATAATTAGAAAAAACTTAATAGTTTATTATGTAGATAATTATTTTGTGATTGGTTTAAGGTATAATTATATTCCTTATTTTTCCTCCAAATGGTTCACAATAGTCCTTTATTGTAAAATGTAATTTGAGAAGATTCTGTGGTCTTTCTGGCATCATAATGAAGTGACTGATAATGAAGTTCTGCCCGATGATGATGATGATGAAGATGTTTTACCTCCAGGTCTTTGGTGATGGGGTGATGAGCTCCGTGTGTGATGATGAGAATAGCGTAAGCGCGGCAGACCAGTGAGTGAGTGCTCTCGATCTGTCCGGCGTGCCAGTGTGTGACGCCCGCTCTCATGATGGCCATGCCCAGCTGAGCGTTATTAGGGTGATAGAGCTTCCTGAGAGAGAACAGAGTGAGACGCTACTCTCACAGTCTCTGGAAACAAGAGGAGCTTTACAGACAGGGCTGGATTTACCTCTTATCATGACATACGCTATAGTGACAAAAGTATTGGCGCCCTCTCCTAATAAGCAGGTTTGATTAGTTTAGTAATTTCCATGAGTGCAAATCTTGATGTTTGAGCACATAATGATATTCTAGGGCAGTGGTTCCCAACCTTTTTTAACTCACAGCCCACACAGCCAAACACATATGATTATACGGTCCACTGCAAAAGAATTTAAACAATCCTGCTTTTTGTATCGGGGTTTGCTAAGTACTCAGAAGCAAGGATGTTAATTGTCTTTATTGAATAAACTGGTAATGTATTGAATAAACAGAAAATATACGTAACGGAGCAGACATTTTTTATTATATTAACAATATTACACCAATATACAAATTCTATTAATAATAATTGGTGGCCCGCCTGCAATACCGTTGCGGCCCACAGGTTGAAAACCACTGATCTAGGCAGTTCCTTTTTCAATAAACTTTTGCTATTGAATTAATTTTCCATCCAGCAATAAAAATTCGCTGAAAATTTCCTCGTCCTCGTCCTCAAGCCATCTAAGACATACATGAGTTTTGTAACAGTGATGGCTGCCCTAACACAAATAAAAAGTTTTCGGCCACCAGACAGGATTAATCCTGTCAACATTTTTAAATGAAAAATAAATATAATAAATTAAATATTTTCAGTATAGCCACCTTTTACAATAAAAATCACAAAAACAGTCAAAGGAAAACAACAGCTGAGTTATTCTGTAATAAACAACTGATTTGAAAGTAGGGAAAAAAGAAGGAAAAATTGTGGGATACTAGGACAGATTTGTCTTCAGTACAGCTTTCTACAAGCAGTCGATCTTGAAGTGCAGTGCTTAAAATGTTGAGTCAAACCCCGCGACGCAACAGTTCAACAAGCGGCCATCCTTTCACTACACACAGTAATCTATTCACTCTCCGTACTGTAAACCTGAATGATGACGCAGTCTCTCTCGGACACGACAGTTCCCTAAATCCTGCTTCCTTCCACCCCCATCACACAAAGAGAACAGAAAAGATGCTGTGGCCAAAGTCACTGCCACGGCTTGTTCGTTCATCAGATTTGGAGAAATGTGTATCTGCATTACTGTCTCAGCAGCGGATGCTCTGCAGTGAATGGGTGCCGTCAGAATGAGTCCAAACAGCTGCTAAAAACATCACAATAATACACACCACTTCAGTCCATCAGTTACCATCTGGAGAAGACAAAAGCTGTGTGGTTGCCATAAAAACATCAAGATATTTTTAACTTCAAACCATTGCTTCCATAATCCATATTAAAGCTTCCTCCAGTGGAAATGTTTTCTGGTCTGAATCAATACAGAGGGATAGATTTGTTTCTTTTCACTCCTCCAGATGTTAACTGCTGGACTGGAGGGCTGTGGATTATTGTGACTCTCATTCTGACGGCACTCATTCACATCATTGACAGTGATGAGGATCTGATGAAGAAACACACTCTTGTTCTCTTGTTTGAACACACTTTCAGCTGATGTTTATTTTTAGGTCAACTATTCCTTTAAATTCCTAACTGTACCTTCAGCTCTTCGATTTTCTGCTTCTTCTTCTCTGGTACTCCCTCACCAGCCATGGCTTTATTCTTATTTCCTTTTCCTCTCTTCTTCCTGGTCCCTGTTATATCAGAGGAACATATTTGGTAATCAGGGCAAAGAATCAAGAGTATACAAACTTCTGGATTATTAATGTACTTTCAATTATTTTGAGGATTAAATGTAAACAGATTTTTTTGTTTGGGTATATACCTAAATAAAACTCAAAGAAAGATTAACTTTTTTTCACAGTAAGTCATTAACTGTTTTACATAACAAATGTCTTACGCATTTAATTATATCTCATATGCTAATATCAACGTGTTAGTCCCTGAAAAAGGCAAGTCGTATCATACAAGTGCACTAGGGCATCTATTCTTAGTTGTGCATGCGTAGCTCCTATCTGATTAATCCTTTGCATATTGTAAGAAAGTTAAAACACCTACCATCTCCAGAGTCAAAATCTTCCTTCTCTTCAGCTTCTGCCTCTTGCACTTTAATGATCTAAATTGATCATAAATAGTCATAAAATCTTGGTTCAAAAAAACTGAATCATGTATTTTTAAGGCTCTTACCTCCTTCATTGTTTCAATTGAGGCAAAGTATTTGGACCACCAGTCCAGCATGCTTTCATCCAGCTCCTCCTCTTCCACCTCTTCACCCTTCTTACGCTTCTTCTTCCCTTTGCCACCTTTCTCATCATCTGGCTGTCACAATGTTGAGGACGCAGAAGTCATTTTCACAAATAAAACTAATGAATTTACGAATGCCAAAGTTATAAATGTTACAGGCACTGAACATAAGAAAGAAACAGGTACACACCATGTCAACTTTAACCACAGCATCAGACGCCTGAAACAGATTCAGTTACATGAACAAGTTACAAAAACAGGACAAAATGCTGTCCATTCTGATATAGTTACTCTAAGTGTTTCTTACTGAGTCCAGTTTGACCACTGTCTCAATCTTCTTCACAGGTGGTTCCGGCTCTGTGTGGATCACAACCTCCTCTGCAAAGGGAAAAACATGTTAGTATACATGGCAATAAAGAAATATTTACATTATTTCCAACTTCAAATGGGTTTCATATTTTTATGGAAACTATCATATATTTTATTTTTTGAGGATTCCTTGAAAATAAAAAAGTCGAAAAGAACAACCTTTATTTGAAATAGAAACCTTTTGTAACACTATAAATGTTTTTTTTTAATCAATTTAATGTATCCTTGAATAAAAGTATTACTTTAAAAGATTCTGAAAATTCGGTTGCAAATCACAGAAATAAATGACACTTTAACGGATATTCAGAAAGAAAAAATATATTTTAAATGGTAACAATACATCACAATTTCTGATCAAATAAATGCAGCCTCAGTGTAGGGTGACCACCTGCTAATAAGCCCAAGGGGGGACAAGGGGTATGTTTCTGAGGGACAATGTGGGACACTGACTGCGGCGGTGCCCCCACCCCACGGGCAGACTCACTGATAGTGGTTTACCCATTTCTAGCACATACCACCTTAAATG